>CM071567.1:327142281-327224491 GCA_036426205.1 Ascaphus truei | reverse complement strand
CCACACACACACACCACCACACACACACACACAAAACCCACCCCACCCACCACACCACACACACCAACACCAACACACAACACACCCACACACACAACACACCACAACACCCACACCCACCCACACACACACACACACACCCACCACATTTTTTATTTTTTGTATTTTTTTCTGGGTAGGCATCTATATTTTTAAACAATAAATCTACAGTGGGTGGCCGTGTGGGTTTTGTGTGGTATAACACCACACATACAGTTTGTGGGTATCCATACAGCCATTTGTAAAAGGTCATACAGTTCTGTAAGACGGTGGGAAATCAACCGAGTAATGAAAAGTGCCGGCGCTGCCTCGAGGTCCACTCGTGTATCGTGACTATGTGCTAGGTGGCGCCCAGTGGGCTACAAGTAACACACTTCTGTAATTTAAACGAAGAGGGTAATCAATGGTATGGGGTTGGGTATGCCCGCGGCACAATGTGTAAGATTTTTAGAACAGAGCGAAAAAATTAAGGACAAGATTGTTAAAACACCACCATTTAAATACAAGGCAAATAAATTTAAACAAGAGACAATGTTCTGTGCTGTCGTAGTAAAGACAATTTAAAGGAGATTTGTATTTTCAACAGACGAAGTTTGGGAATGCATCACGTAATGTGAAAAGGCTTTAATAAATACGCGTGTGTGGTGTGTGTACACACATGCACACAAAGTTGTTCAGGGAACATTAAGTGACAAAATCAAACACTCCCCGTGGTGGAATGCCCCCTGTACCTCAGCCCCCTCCCTGCTCTCTGCTCACCTGGTTACATCAGCACCCCCCTCTATCTGGCTCATTGCACGCCTGTGACCTAGCCCCCTCCCTCTCTGGCCACTGCCACTGTACATCAAGCCCCCCTCTGGAGGCATGCCCGTGTACCTCAGCCCCCTTCGCTCTGCCACTGTACATTCAGCCCCCCCCTACTGGAGCTGCAGCCTGTACCTCAGCCCCCCCTCCTGGCACTACAGGTGTACCTCAGACCCCCCTCCTCTGGCACTTGCCCCCTGCTAACAACCCCCCTATCTGGTCTGCAACCTGTAATCATCCCCCCCCCCGCCCTACGCCGCCCCCCCTCGCTGGCTGCACACTAGTCCAGCCCCTCATCTGGCACTGCCACTGTTACTAAGCTACCTTCATGCACGACCTCCCCTCTCTCTGGATCTGCAACTGATACGCAGCCCCCCTCATACGGCTTGGCCGCTGTACATCAGGCCCCCGCTCATGCTCTGTCCCAACCTGGACCTCAGCCCCCCTCTTGCAGCTCTGTACCTCAGCCCCCCTCTCTGGCACAGTGCTGTTGACCTCAGGCCCCCCCTCTTGGCATGCTGCCTGTAAGTACGCCCCGCCCCCTCCTGGCTCTGCCGCTGTACATCAGCCTCTCTATTCGGCTCTGCCACCTGTACATAGCCCCCGCCCCTCTTCGGCTTTTGCTGACTGATACCTAACCCCCCCTTGGCTTTGCGACTGTACATCACCCCCCCCCCTCTAGGCCTCTGCCCCCTGTACCTCAGCCCCCCCTCTCTGGCACTGCTGCCTGTAATCGCCACCTCTACTCTGGCTCTGCCCCATGTACGTCAAGCCCCCTCTATGCACTGCCGCCTTTACCTCAGCCCCCCCTCTCTGACTCTGCCGCCTTTACCTCCAGGCCCCTCATCTCGGCTAGGTCCTGTACCTTAAGCCCCCCTTACCTCACCTCACAGTTGGCTTCCTTACTCTGGCCCGCTTACCTCAACCCTCTCTGGCTCTGCCGCCTACCTCAGCCCCCCCCATGCTACTGGCTTGACGCGGACCTCGCCCCCTCTCTGACTTGCGCCTTTACATCAGCCCCCCTCTCTGGCTATCGGATTCCTGTACCTCAGGCCCCCCCCCTCTTGGTTCTATTTGCCCTGTACCTCAGCCCCCCCTCTGGAACTGCCCCTTGATACTATGTCATAAAATAAGCTAAGAGAGAAAGGGGAAAGGCAGGGTAACAGGCCTTTGGAAATGAGGGTGTGAGACATGCGGGTGGGACTGTACTGGGGTCACAGTATGGGGGGAGGTTGTTGGCACATTTTGTTATCCCCCATAGATTGTTTTGTCTGGTTGTCATACCCACTGCAGCGCACACAGTGCAAACCCGGTAATCTCCTAAGGCCGTGCCTCTAGAGCCGTCGTTGGACACACGGGTGATGTCACCGTCGCCACTGGCGAAAGTTATGTTTCGCCGGGGTCGCGGGATACGGCAGTTTGGATTTTGTTACGAGGCGTCAACGTGACGCGCGACCCAGCCCTTTGAAAATCAAATTTTGCCGGCCCGTTTCAGCGTGACACTGTTTCGCGTCGCGCGCACAGGAGGGCTTTGTTGGACTCGAACCGGACTATGGCGGCCCACCCCAATGTAGACCAGCTCTGGAGTATGATGTCTGCATTTACGCCTGACGCGTGCAATGCACATACGCAGGCCTTAATGACAAGGCAGGTGCCCTGTGTCAGATGTCAACCTGTGCAGGGAAGTTTTTCAGAATAGGGGGCGGATTCGTCGTTGCATTCACGGGGAGCTGATTATACGCGTACCCCGAACATTCTTTTTGGAGCAGAAGAGATGGACGACGCCACGTAGGAAACTACTGTCTTGAGCTGGCCATTTTGTACTATGGACTATACGTACACACTTCAATGTTACACTTAGAACATAGACCCATGCTATTAGATGCTTAACGGTGCCTGCGGGCCTGATATATGCTGGAGGCCATGAGGATGCTCCTGCAGCACTCACATATTGAAGGCAGACACGGTTTGACCAACTGGGTCATTGCTAATTCAGAATCACGCTACAGTACATATAAACTGCTAAGACAAAGGTGGAGTTGCACCGTTATAGGGTCCTGTCTCGTGAGTAGCATCCAATCGTGGCTCTATACACGGGACGTATTCAGTATCTAGTAATCAGTGTCTTGTACTGCAGCGAGGATGTCTGCGGACACCGCAATTAGGGTACTTCATTCCAACATGGCACAATGCGAGTTTGGCTTAAGCCCATTATAGCGATGGACATACTTACCACGCTATCTGAACATTGTACACTGTACCAACTTTTACCCTGTAATTACACCCTGGATGGCTATTGAGGATAGCCAGCTTGTGTTGACGTGTGTGTGTTTTCGGTAAGGACCCATGGTATCATGCCCGATGGGCCTAAATACATGCAAATGTATACCATCACCCATCCCCATATGAGGATGTGAGGTACAGACAATCATACTACGGGCCAGTGGTTATTATTAGATGGAACATGACTACAAGATGTATCCGGGAATTACCTCAAAATTATCCAAGTGTATGCTGTTAAGTTCATCTTATTCGGAAGCCTAGTATCTAACAGTGCTTATGGAAACAGTAACAGTGACACAATCAGTTCATAGATTGTATGATGACCTAGCTTAATTTGTGTGTCTTCAATCAATCTTCTATTGGTCTTGCATACCGTTTTGACCCCAACCGTGTTAATCATGACACTTGACCTCCACCAATCTAGCTGACCATCGGGGTTACGATAGTTTTGGTTGTACGGGGTTGTAGTGAACATTGATTATGTGGCTATATATGTTGGTTCTTTATGCATTACTATCGGGTATTGATAGACTCACAGGCAGGTGTTACACTGACTCACGTTTCCGGGTAATTAGCTCAATAGATCGTGTCTGATTATTGTTAATCACAGTTTTTAGCATTTACATGTAGGAAGTGAGCGTGTGATTCCCCCACCACCCTGGTCGGGGTCCTCCCATACGTGATCGTGTTTGAATGGGGGTGAATGGGTTCCTAGTGTATTTCCTGCCCAACACTACCTCAATCCGTCCCCACGATAGGCTGCAAAGCGGGGGGGTCCGAACCTCCCGTGTACTGACAGAGTGTGGCTGAGGGGTTTCAGGGTCCCAGGGCCGAATCCTCTTGTTTCTGGTTTGTGTTTGAAGGTTGTTTGATCTTTTGTATATTTTGAACCAGTAGCTTGTATTATGGTTACTAGCTATGTCTGTGTTGTTCGGGTATGAACCAATATTATTCTAACATTACCCTTACCCTCACATTACCCTATACCTTCACCAGGATTTAGAGCATCATTGAGAGTTCTCCAGACCGGCCGGTCCAGTTGGGGGAGCCCATTGTGCCTTACACTGACCACCCACCATTCAGACTTGGTCTACAAGGACCTGTCTATTTCCCTTATTATCATTGTGGTTGATACAGTGGCGGGGGATTATTTGAATTGTGTTTTAATGAGTTGTTACCGATATATTTATAATGCTTATGTAATATGCTGCGGCTTCTTTCGGGATTTCTGTATTCTACGCACGCACTCGCGCCACAACGTAAATGTGTGTATTCTGTTAGGTAATTACTCTAAATTTGTGTGACACCAGGGATGCCATGCAGAGTGTAAAGGGTGACGGGAGGGGGCGTAGGAGTTTCTTGGCACCATTTTTGTAGTCCATTTCCTTTGTTAAATGTTTACATAAAAACATTGATATGCCATTGTACTAATTTATACGATATGCACAATGGGATATTTCTGTTTAACACATTTTCACATCCATAAATGTTAGAAGAGAAATTTATGACCGTGTGTATTAACCATAAGGTCACTGGCTGGTCTGTACGTGTTTGACATGGTTTTACGTGATGTCATTGATGATGTCAATGATGATGTCATGATGATGCATTTCATTGGTGATGAACCATGTTATTGCAAAAACACCATTGAGCGAGCTGGTTACACTCGACTACACAGGTGTAGCTGTTTCACCATCGTAATTTGACAGATATAGAATAATCGCCTAATGAATTTCCAATAGAGGAAATTGATGGGAAATTGAAATATCTCAAACACGAAAACCCCCCTCCCCTGCCCCCCCCTCCCACCACAATAATACCAAAATACCAACCCCCCCCCCCAGCCCAAATCCCACAGAATATTCACAATCTGGTATATGCACTTTTAGATCTACTGCAAGAGGCTCTTTAATCATTCTGAGACGTTTCCACCACACTTACCGCGTCACGTCGTGATGATCCACACCACATTTGGACCCATCCAGTGGTTGTGAGATAGGACACTGCTGACAATCTGTAAATACATTTACTGATGTAGCTAGACTTGACGTCAGGGGTTGCCGCGGCCTGTGGACCATAGGATTAATGCGGGGGCTCCATTTAGAAGCATGCACCCCTCCCCCCACCTCCCCGCAGTGCGGTTTGCAGCAGACACTGGCCCCAGCACCGGAGACTTACTCTACTCGGCCACATTGGGGACAGGAAGTCTTACTTCTGACACATTGCATGTGTAGAAGGCCTTACCTGTATGAGACTAGGTGGGTCAAGTGTGCTTATCTGCTGTCCATTATGGTTTGTTGTAAAAATTTGCTATCAAAGTGTGTGTGTGTCTGTGTGTATACACCACACACGTGCACAACACACGCACCTACTGTATCTTTCCTTGTACATGGAGCCCCAAAAAGCCTCGGTGCAGAACATTTAATATAAATAAAAGAGTGCCGTAGAAATACTCCCAAACTTTGGTAAAGATACAGCATGTTCTTGACGAATCAATCAATGTGGACTCCCCTGACTCCCTCTCTGTGCCCCATTGCTGGCCACCTTCGCGGTTCAGAACTCTGGGACGCCGCCTGGTGTAAGAATGACCGGTTACCGCAGTATACGCGAACGATCTCGTGAGTACACGGCTGTGTATATAGGGGTAAACTGAAGTGTGTCGCTCTGGGGGCTGGCCAGTGAGTGAAGTAAATACTGTACATACATACAACATTTTTTTTAACTGACGATGTTTCAGATAAAGAAAAAATATAATTATTTACACTGTAGATACAAAAATAAAATCTGAGCGATGTTTCAGACCAAGATCAAGCTTGGTCAAGAGAAAGGGCCGAGTTTGGTCTCAAACGTCGCTCACATTTTCAAGCTTTTGTATTTTTCCAAAACCTGTAGTGCGGTGGCCATCTTTTGCTTGGTATAAGGCTGAGTCCATAGGGAACTTCAGCCGTGGGAGGCCACGCGGAGGATGAGGGAAAGAGAGTGCCATCTGGGGGCGGGCCTCAGGAATCACGAGAGTGGTTCTCCCCATTGGGCGAAACGCTCCATGACCGGCTATCGCTACCCTAGAGAACAATAAATTTTTTTTACGTCTTGCGCCATCGCACTCCTGCGGAAGCGTGCGTGAGCTCCTGCTAAAGTCGTCTCATTGCGGCTGCAGGGGCTCATGACAAGCGTCAGCGCGCACTCAGCGGATAAGCGCTGACCATGGATCAGCCTACTCTGATACGAGAGGTGAACCAGATCGTCGAGCCAGCACCCTACGGCAGTAAGGCGTGTAACAGAATTGGCTGTGTCAGGCCTGGACGTGTGCTCTATTAACGGTGGCGCGGCAAGATCACACAAATACATGACAATTTATATTCCGTGCATGGCTGCCGCGCTAAGTGACGCTGCCAAGCCAATTACAGTGCGGCTATCGCTGTGCGTCTATAGCCACGCCCCTAGCCATGCACGCCACCACTTAACATATAAACGAAACGCGCTCGCCACGTGCATGCGCAACGCGGACCCGCACACAGCGCCTTACTATTTAACAAGCCTTAGGCTTTCCTTACAGCCGTGCTTCCACCGCTTGCGTGTGCGTGGATGCGTGCGCATATATATATATTTGACAGGGCGTGAAATAGCATCCTACTGTCTTAATAGCAAGTAGCAGCCAAATGTTCTCCCACCTCCCTCTGTCTGATGATAAACCTTCGCTTTGCACCACTCTGCAGGAATTCGAGACTGTTCTTCTTGCAGACGTTCAACCACCGCGTGCTCCGCCCCATAATGCCTTGCGCTCGAACCACGACAGGCTCCAGCACGCCTCTCTCTTTGCCTCTAACCCGGTGGCAGGGCGGGGAAACGGCACGCAGATGGAGCCAAGCGGGTGCAGATGTGCAAAGGGATGGATCTTGAAATGATTATTATTTTTTTAAACATCCTTTTTTTTGATCTGTGTCGTTTTGGAATTAATTCTTTGCAAGATTATGAGTTGCATTAGTTCACCACGCGCCAATGCATGTAATAAGTAATAATGCAATCATATTGTAAACACACACCGTGGTATTGAAGGACAATGGGAACGGTGGGAAAGGGAGAGGACATGTGGCCGAAGCAAGTACTGTTTGGTGCAGCACCGTTCCTTATTTCAATGTAAGGGGGGAGATTTGCAGGTGCAAGATTTGAAAAGAGATACAGCTCCACGTGTTATAGCCGCGATCCGTTACAAGCGAATCCGCTTATAACGCGATGCAAGGGTGGCTCCCAATTTACGTATTATTGAATATTTACAACACGATATGGGTGTCTTAAATACTTTATTGTACAATGCGTACAATTGTACATTATTTATAACGCGATCCGCTATAGCGCGATGGGATTCTTTGGACCCAAGCACAGGGTTATAAGGTGGGGTGAGCGTGTTAACTTACACTTTGGAGGGAGATCAAGCAAAGCTGTTGTGAGACGACACTGTAAACCCGCTTTAAAATTTGGGAGACCATAATAATAATGGATATGAAAAAATGGGGGTGTGGTGTGTGTCAGTGTTTGTGGTATGTGTGTGTGGGATGTGTGTGTGCCTTGTGGTGTGTGTGGTGTGTGGGTGTGTGTGGTGTGTGGTGTGCATGGTGTGTGCCTGTGTGTGTGTGCCTCTGTGTGTGTGCTCCATTAAAAAGGAATGTATTAAAACAGCAAGGCACCAGGACCTGCACTCACAAGGGAAGCCCCAACACTCGCATGTTTGGAGAGTATCTCCTGCTGCATGGAGTTTTCTGCTTTATCCTGCTCTGCAAGGTGCACTAATACTGCAGGTAGGGCCAGCGGTCCCTGCTGTGTGAGGTACTTGAACAGTACGGGCGCGATTTTAATGGTATCCTCAGACACAGTGTTCTAGGCACCTTTCTTTCTGTCATTCTGGTGACACGGCCAGTCTTCGAATTGTAGGACGGATCTTCCCTATTCAAAAATTAGCAGGGGATTGGTTCTAAATGCCTATATATCTGTGAATCCTTTTGGATTTAAACATGGGTACTCTGTCCCATCGGCCTAAACGAAGGCTAGACACAGCATTTGTTATAGGCCTCTGGAGATGGGGTTCTTCTCCTTGGCTCATATCTTTAATTACATATAATTATAGGTCTTTACTGCCTTGTTATATATATAATGCTTCTAATATCATGTGTGATTAACTTACACACACGTTTTGTCATACGTTGTGAATATTTAAATGTTTCCACGTCTCTCTCTTTCCAATTAATCTTGTGGTTTTTTTTCTTTTATTTTGAGTGTACTTAATAGTTCTGATATATGTGTGTAATATTATCTGCACACATGCATTGAGATTAGTTTTCAGAAACCAGTATACATTTAATAACAGTTGTACGATGCACTATTAGGTAGAAGCACTACTAAGTGTAAATACAATGTACTACTTTTCACTGTGTTCATGATCTGCACCTGAAGTCTTTACTATCTGTAGAGTTGATTGCCTAGTTGGTCTTGTGTAACATGCTGCTTGGCAAAGTGGGTATTTAAACCCCTATCATGGACTAGCCAGTCCTGCCCATATGAAGTTACGAGCATGCATACACCAGACTGATGTGGAGTAGAGTGCTGCGAGAGGCAGGATTCCCGACTCCAAGCGTGGGAACAAAAGTGGCTTTGAAACAATTCTTGTGGATACACATACGGACCATACCACTCTCTCGAAACCTACAGACGACGTGTGTCTCAGTGGACGCTGATCTTTCATCTGCTGTGCGGGCCCGTATCATCCGTTCCTGCCGTCATCTGCAGGCAGAGGAAACATACTCACTCTGACATGCGAGTGCTCTCGCGTCCCTTGTGAGTGCAAGTCCCTGGGTGCCTGTTATAATACAGTTGTTTTTGAGTTATGCTAGGAGCTTGCCATTTCTTTCTTCTTTCTTGTTAGGTTCCTTTCTGTTGTTTTGGGCTGAATCACTTTTGAAGCTACAGTAAAACTCCAATTATCAAGGGTCCGTTTTTGGGGACTCAATGACCTTCATTCACTTTTTTTCACTGGAACTGGTGTTGAACAATGAACTTATTAATACTCTGCTTGATATTATTCCTTAATGGTGTCACTAGTTCATCACTTTACACATATATTAATATATACTTATTATTAGCAACCATTTCACTGTTCTAATATCACTAATGTCATGATTTTTATTTATTGCCTTACTTATAGTGGTTTGTTGTGTGGGTGTGTTGTCCTGGTTACTATGCCTTTTCATTACACTATATTGCTTTTGAGTGGTGAGGACACTTTTAAAGATATTTTCTTTTGAGTTCACTGATATGGGTCTCTCAATTCACTCATTATAGTTCAGTTAAATTGGTCTTTTTAGACCTAGTCCGGCACATGATCCTTAACTAATTGAAATAGTTACAGATGGGTTTAAAATGAGTGTTCTTTAATAATATATTATACACTAGGAAACCACCACAAGAAGGGTATGATGGGTCAATTTCATCGCACAGGAGACATAGCCTTGTGATTGGGACTTTATTAAACAATGGAAAGCTTTTTAGTTAGAAATTTTCCATAAAGGCCTCTGATGGACAACATTTGGTCAGGATTGTCTCAAGGTTAATTAAAGCTATGGACCGTATACGTCCTTATGGCACGGAGTCCCCCCAAGTAAAAAGAAACTTTGAATCGTTCCAGTCAAAACGAGTCCAAACAGCAGCCACTAAGAGGCAGAACCAGATCAGAGGACCACTGTCCTTGGAGCTCCTAACTTTATACACGTTATGAATCAGTCTCTTCCATTAGTTCAAAAAAGACTGTGCACAACACTGGAAACTTCTTGGTGATCGTTAATTACGGGCCAAACAGGCCCCTTTAATTACAAAGAAGCGAGAGGATTTAAAGGATTTGGGGCACTAGTACGATAGACGGCTGATGCACCACGTCATGCTACCTCTTTTCCCTCTGGGGCTTTAGTGGGGGCAGAAGTGTTGCATCAGTGCAAAGCATCTGGTATTAGAACAAATGTGTTTCCTTCATTTATAAAAGGAGCCAGTATGAAAGTTACGGGAGTATCAACACTTATGTTCGCACATGCTTCCGTAGTAGAGTGCGGCAGAAATCTGTGGGAACGCACGACCGCGTACTATGAGGACCCGCTTTCTCGGAAATCGGATGGTATATGCATTTAATGGCCAATGCACAATAGTGTAATGCAGACTCTTTCATACCGAACAAGCAAAGGCATCCCTGGTCACTTAGTCCGGGATTGAAAAGCTATTCCACCCTGACTTTTAGAAGAGGGAGGTTGGGGGGGGGCAGATTAGAGAGATCCTCTGCAGGAATTAATCTATATGGATTTTAACAAATGGTGCCTTGTCTTATTGCTTGGGTAATACGAGGTTTAACATTAGATCTTGTTGAGTGGTTCGGTTTCTTTTTCTTTGGGTCTGCCAGATCTGTTCATTCTCCTGTTTTTTAGCGTATCTTAACCTGTGGGAGTATGTTAATTTTAGATCGGATTCAGACTGTTTTTTATTTTTCTCTGGCTCTTGGGTCCCTTTCCCTGTTTTATCTAGGCTGTTTTTAACTTGTATTGTATTAATTTGATGTCTTCATTTGAGGCTTAATACGAGCGCATGGCTTGCACAAACAAACACAAACCAGACCGTTATCGTGGATAGAGCGTCAGCTTTATGCATTTAAGCCACATTTATTTATGTGCAATTGCTTAAGTTTTAGCATGGGTTGAATGCATAGGGATTTGTTGGGGAATGTGTCTGGGTAAGTAAGTGGGTTGTATTTGATCATATTGTTTATCCAAATCTGTGTATCAACGTTAGACCTCAGTGCTCCCTGTGTCCATCCTCTGCATGTATAGCTGTAGAGATATGATCCCACAGTCCTAGTGCTGGCAGACGGTTGTATGTCCAAATGGTCACATAAGTTTATTGGGGCCTGAGCAATGACTTGCCCTTTGGGCCAGTACCTCGCTGTAAGGTAGGTATTTCTTGTTTTTTCTTCACAAAACATTTACGTCATTTTTTATACAAAATACATGTTCGATGATCAAGTACATGGTAGGACTAGCAAGAGAAGATATAGCACACGCCTGACCTGCTCTGACTAGGTATCACATAAGTACTAACTTCGGGACTGAAGTACAAGAGAGCTATGAGTCTGGTCACATGGAATTGTGCGGGACCCGAGTGGTCCCACTGCTAAATTTAGTGGGCGTAATCATAAGGCCCACCTCTTCTGACTCCATATCTAGTGTGTTCACATCTCTGTTGTCAGAGGTGGCATTACGTCCAGTCCTCAAAGGGACACCAACAATCACGTTGTGGGTCTCCATGACTTTCAGCACAGGTGGCCTCAATCAAGATGAGATGATGAGCAGCCACCATTACTGAAGGGGATGGACTCCCTGAAAATCCTCGCCTGTTTTGTGGACCCCTTGAGGGGGTTTGCAACCCCTGCTGTAGACAAGACTGGGCAAGAGGTGACGCCCTTTGGGGTTTGCGTCAGTTTACTCCTTGAGTCTAATCCTTTTTAGCTGCGGGTGTTTTTTATTTTTTTTGTTGTATGACAATGGGTAGTATACAAGTCCTATACTATCTGGCTTGCCCATTTAATACTCACTGTGAGATGACGTGTCCAAAGACCTAACAGAGCCAAATGGAATTCAAACAGTTGAACAATTAAGGACGGCTTTTGCATAACCGCACACACACACACACACACACACACACACACACACACACCCACCCACCATTTTTTTATTTTTTGTATTTTTTTTCTGGGTCAGGCATTATATATTTTTAAACAAATAACTCTACAGTGGCGTGGCCGTGTGTGTGTTTGTGTGTGTATACACACACAATACATTTCTGTGTGTCTCCATACAGCCATTTTTAAAAGGTTTCTACAGTTCTTAAGAGGTGGGAAATCACCGAGTAATGAAACGTGCCGGCGCTGCTGCCGAGGTCCCCTCTGTTATCTTGTACTCTGTGCTGGTGGCGCCACCTAGTGGCTACATAGTAACACTATTCTGTAATTTAAACGTAACGAGGTTACTAATCAATTGTACTCGGGGTATTGTGACCCTCGGCACAATGTGTAAGTATTTTATAGAACAAGAGCGAAAAATTACGGACAGATTGTTAAAACAAACCAACCATTTATAATTACAAGGCAAATTAAATTTAAAACAGATTACAATTTCTGTGCTGTGTAGAATGACAATAAAGGAGATTTGTATTTCAACAGCGAGTTTGGGAATGCATTCAGTAAATGGACAAGGCTTTAATAAATAACGCTGTGTGTGTGTGTGTACACACATGCACACAAACGTTGTTCAAGGCACATTAAGTGACAAATCAAACACTCCCCGGTTGTTGAACTGCCCCCTGTACCTCAGCCCCCCCCCTCTTTGGTTCTGCCGCCTGTACCTCAGCCCCCCTCTCTGGCACTGCCCCTGTACTATGTACATAACATAAGCTAAGAGATAAAGGGGAAAGGCAGGTTACAGGCCTGTGTGAGACATGCGGGTGTGAGACATGCGGGTGGGATCTGTACTTGCGGGTCACAGTATGGGGGAGGTGTTGGCACTTTTGTTACTCCCCATAGCTTGTTCTGTCTGGTTATACCCACTGCCAGCGCCACACAGTGCAAACCCGGTAATCCTCCTAAGGCCGTGCCTATAGAGCCGTCGATTGTGACACAGCGGGTGATGTCACCCGTCGCCACTGGCGAAAGTTATGTTTCGCCGGGGTCGCGGGATTACGGCAGTTTGATTTTGTTCACGGGCCGTCACGTGACGCGACAGCCCTTGAAAAATCAAATTTTGCCGGCTTCCAGTTTCCACGACGGTGACGACGCTCCGTCGCATTGTCGCCGTCGCGCGCACTTTAAGCGCATGCGGCGGCGGCAATGTATTTGTTTTCGGGCGACGTCGCATCGCGGGGACTATAAGCGCGGCCTAACACGGAGACCCAGAAGGTAGAAACAGCTGTCTGTGAGTAGGGTTACTGACTCTGCACTTCTTTACGCCCGCTGTTAAACGCTGTGCAATGCGGCAGGCATACGCATATAGGGGGCCCATGTTACAATGACAAGAAGCAGAAGGTGACACACTGTGCTCATTTGCATGTAATTACCCAGAATCCCTGGCTGCAGTGGAAGCATTATATGCCAAGACATAAGGTGGAAGGGCAGGTTATTCAGTCCTGTCTGAGACATGAATGTGCTCACACGCGGGACGTTTATTTGCTATACTCTGTACCCCCCCATCATTTCTTTTATGGCAAGCGAGAGATGGTCTGACGGAGCCCCACGTTAGGGAGAATACTTTCATGTACTGGCACATTGGTATTTGTTAACCATTTAATAGGGACATACTTACCACGCCTACATCTAACATCTGTACACTGTACACACCATTTATACACACTAGAATAGCCCTACCCTGGGGCTATTTAGGTATAGCTTGTAGGTTACGTGTGTGCTGTTCCTCTCGGAGAGTCTTGATACTATCTGACCCTGAGGTGCCCGCACTATCACCATATTCTGGGAGGCAGAACACATATTAGTTGCAGGGTTCTTTATTTAGGGAACATGCTACAGTACTTATAAACTTACACAGTGTACTGCCTAGTTGAGGTCTCTCTGTCTCCGGTGAGACTAGCTATCTCAACAGTGCCTCTATTCACCAAACAGTGAGAAGTATAGTGTAAGCGTAGATCTGATACTCGGAGATCTCTGCCTACACGCTAATTTGTGTTATTCACACACATGGCCAAATCTGCTGTATGTTATGGTCTTGGCCATAGCAGTATTTGGACCATTAACTCCGTGTGTAACATTGGTACACTTCTGACCTTCACTACCGATCTGAGCTATTGGTATACAGCCATAGCTTTTGTTTTGTAACGTGGGTTTTGTGTAAGTGCACCACATGTTACTTCCTATCACTGTGGGCACTACATATACTGTATGGTTCAATACTATATTCTCCCATCTACCCTATCTCCCTTGAGGGTATCTTGATATAGACATCACACGGGCCAGTGATTATATTCTACACTGGACATAACACAGATTGATATCCGGGGTTAATTTACCTCAATAGGATTTACAGTGCTCTGTATACATTGTTTAATCATTATTTTAAAGCCCTATATTTTAACATGTGGTCTAAGTAAACAGTACGTGTGAACCCACCAATCATCCCATTAGGTGATAGTGCTTATATTGGGGTTCTTTTCTTCCTAGTTGCTATTATCCCTGCCCCAACTAGCATCAACACTTGCCCACATTTAAGCTGAAGCGGGGGTGCCTGTGTATATAGTGTGCTTATTTAAACAGGGATAAGTCCCTGTTACACTCCCTCTATGTGCTCAGTGCTGCTGTTTGACACCAGTTTTTTTCTTACCTTGTAGTGCAATGATGTTTTGAACCAGTAGCTTGTACTTATTGCTTACTAGGCTATGTCTGTGTTGTCTGGTTATGAACCAATATTATTCTACATTACCCTATACCCTCTACATTACCCTATACCTTACCACCAGGACTTTAGAGCATCATTGAGAGTTCTCCAGACCGGCCGGTCCAGTTGGCGAGGAGCCCATTGTGCCTTACACTGACCACACCATTCAGACTTGGTTCCTACAGGGACCTTGTTCTAAGTTTTCCCCTTATTATCATTGTGTTTGATACAGTGCAGGGGGATTATTTGAACTTGTGTTCTTTTAATGATGTTGTTACCGATATATTTATAATGCTTTATGTACATGCTTGCGTGCTCTTTTCGGGATTTCTGTCCTTTTCTACGCACGCACTCGCGCGCACACACGTAAATATGTGTGTATTTCTGTTTAGGTAATTACTCTAAATTTGTGTTGACATCACCAGGGATGCCATGCAGAGTAAAAGGAGGGGGCGTTAGGAGTTCCTTTGGCACCATTTTTGTAGTCCCATTTCCTTTTGTTAAATGTTTACATAAAACATTTGTATATGCCATTGTACTAATTTATACGATATGCAAATGGGATATTTCTGTTTAACACATTTTCACATCCATAAATGTTAGAAAGTCATTTATGACCGTGTGTTATTAACCATAAATGTCACTGGCTGGTCTGTACGTGTTTGACATGCTGTTTTACGTGATGTCATGATGATGTCATGATGATGTCATGATGATGCATTCATTGGATTGATGACCATGTTACTTGCAAAAACACCATTGAGCGAGCTGTTACACTCCTGACTCTCCACCAGGTGTAGCTGTTTCACCATCGTAATTTGACAGATATAGAATAATCGCCTAAGGAATTTCCAATAGAGGAAATGTGATTGGGAACTTGAAATATCTCAAACACGAATAACCCCCTCCCCTGCCCCCCCTCCCCACCACATAATACCAAAATACCAACCCCCCCCCCCAGCCCAATATCCCACAGAATATTCACAATCTGGTATGCCACTTTTAGATCTACTGCAAGAGGCTTTAAATCATTCTGAGACGTTTCCACCACACTTACCGCGTCCACGTCGTGATGGATCCACACCACATTTTGCGCACCCATCCAGTGGTTGTGAGATAGGACACTTGCTGACAATCTGTAAATACATTTACTGATGTAGCTAGACTTGACGTCATGGGTGCCGCGCCTGTGACCATAGGATTAATGCGGGGGCTCCCATTTAGAAGCATGCACCCCTCCCCCCACCCTCCCCCGCAGTGCGGTTGCAGCAGACACTGGCCCCAGCACCGGAGACTTACTTACTCGTCCACAGCCCTGGGGACAGGAAGTCTTACTTCTGTACACATTGCATGTGTAGGAAGGCCTTACCTGTATGAAGACTAGGTGGGTCAAGTGTGCTTATCTGCTGTCCATTATGGTTTGTTTGTAAATAATTTGCTCTCAAAGTGTGTGTGTGTCTGTGTGTATACACACACACACGTGCACACACACGCACCTACTGTATCTTTCCTTGTACATGAGCCCCAAAAAAGCCTCTGGTGCAGAACACTTTAATATAAATAAAGAGATTGCTGTAAGAAATACTCCCAAACTTTGGTAAAGATACCGCATATCGTCTCTTGACGACTCCACTCAATGTGGACTCCCCTGACTCCCTCTCTGTGCCCCATTGCTGGCACCTTCGTCGGTTCAGAACTCCTGGGGACGCCGCCTGGTGTCAGAATGACCGGTTACCGCAGTAAGCGAACGATCTCGTGAGTACACGGCTGTACTATAGGGGTAACCTGAAGGTTGTCGCTCTGGGGGCTCCAGCTGAGTGAAGTAAATACTGTACATACATACAACATTTTTTTTAATCTGACCGATGTTTTCAGATAAAGAAAAAATATATATTTATTTACCACATTGTAGATACAAAAAATAAAATCTGAGCGATGTTTCAGACCAAGATCAAGCTTGGTCAAGAAAGGGCCGAGTTTGGTCTCAAACGTCGCTCACATTTTCAAGCTTTTGTATTTTTCCAAAACCTGTAGTGCGGTGGCCATCTTTTTGCTTTGTATAAGGCTGAGTCCATAGGGACTTCAGCCGTGCGGAGGCACGCGGAGGCTGAGGGAAAGAGAGTGCGCCATCTGGGGGCGGGCCAGTGACATCACGGAGCTGGTTCTCCCTCATTGGGCGAACCGCTCACATGACCGGCCTATCGCTACCCTCAGCGCACGAACTAAATTTTTTTTACGCCTTGCGCCTCCGCACTCCTGCGGAAGCGTGCGTGAGCTCCTGCTAAAGTCGCTCTCATTGCGGCTGCAGGGGCTCACTGACAAGCGTCAGCGCGCCTCAGCGGATAAGCGCTGACCATGGACTCAGCCTTACTCTGATCCAGAGAGGTGAACCCAGATCGTCGAGCCAGCACCCATACGGCAGCTAAGGCGTGTAATACAGAATTGGCTGTGTCCAGGCCTGGCGTGCTATAACGGTGGCGCGGCAGATCACAACAAATACATGACAATTTATATTTCCGTGCTGCTGCCGCGCTACGTGACGCTGCCAAGCCAATTACAGTGCGGCTATCGCTGTGGCGTCTATAGCCACGCCCCATAGCCATGCACGCCACCACTTACAACATATAAACGAAACGCGCTCGCCACGTGCATGCGCAACGCCGGACCCGCACCAGCGCCTACTATCTAACAAGCCTTAGGCTTTCTTTACAGCCGTGCTTTCACCGCTTGCGTGTGCGTGGATGCGTGCGCATATATATATATTTTGTCAGGGCGTGAAATAGCATCCTACTGTCTTTAATAGCAAGTAGCAGCCAAATGTTCTCCCCACCTCCCTCTTCTGTCTGATGATAAACTTCTGCATCTTGCACCACTCCTGCAGGAATTCGAGACCTGCTTCTTCTTGCAGACGTTCAACCACCGCTGTGCTCCGCCCCATAATGCCTTGCGCTCGAACCACGACAGGCTCCAGCACGCCTCTCTTCTTTTGCCTTCACCCCGTGGCAGGGCGGAAACGGCACGCAGATGGAGCCAAGCGGGTGCAGATGTGCAAACGGGATGGATCTTGGAAATGATTATTATTTTTTAAACATCCTTTTTTTTGATCGTGTCGTTTGTGAATTAATTCTTTGCAAGATATGAGTTGCATTAGTTCACCACGCGCCATCTGCATGTAATAATGTAATAATGCAATTCATCATTGTAAACACACACCGTGGTAGTGAAGGAACAATGGGAACTTGTGTGGGGAGACCTGGATGTGCCGAAGCAATGTACTGTTTGGTGCAGCACCGTTCCTTATTTCAATGTAAGGGGGGAGATTTGCAGGTGCAAGATTTGAAAAGAGATACAGCTCAACCCTGTTATAGCGCGATCCGTTACAACGCGAATCCGCTTATAACGCGATGCAAGGGTGGCTCCCAATTTACGTATTTATGAATACTTTACAACACGATTATTGGTGTCTTAAATACTTTATTGTACAATGCGTACAATTGTACATTATTTCTAACGCGATCCGCTTATAGCGCGATGGGATTCTTTGGACCCCAAGCACAGTGTTATAAGGGGGTGGAGCTGTGTTAACTTTACACATTTTGGGAGATCAAGCAAAGCTGTTGTGAGACGACACTGTAAACCCGCTTTAACATTTCTGGGAGACCATAATAATAATGGTATCTGAAAAACATTGGTGTGTGTGTGTGTGTGTGTGCGTATGTGTGTGTGCCTGTGTGTGCCTGTGTGTGTGTGCCTGTGTGTGTGTGTGTGTGCCTGTGTGTGTGTGTGTGCCTGTGTGTGTGTGTGCCTGTGTGTGTGTGCCTGTGTGTGTGCTCCATTAAAAAGGAATGTATTAAAACAGCAAGGCACCAGGACCTGCACTCACAAGGGAAGCCCCAACACTCGCATGTTGGAGAGTATCTCCTCTGCTGCATGGAGTTTCTGCTTTATCCTGCTCTTGCAAGGTGCACTATATACTGCAGGTAGGGCCAGCGGTCCTGCTGTGTGAGGTTACTTGAACATAGACGGGCGATTCTTAATGGTATCCTCAGACACAGTGTTCCTAGGCACCTTTTCTTCCTGTCATTCTGGTGACCCGGCCAGTCTTCGCATTGTAGGACTGGATCTATCCCCTCTTCAAAATTAGCAGGGGATTGGTTTAAATGCCTATATATCTGTGAATCCTTTTGGATTTATAACATGGGTACTCTGTCACCATCTGGCCTAAACGAAGGCATAGACACCAGCATTCTGTTATAGGCCTCTGGAGACTGGGTTTCCTTCTCCCTTGGCTCATCTCTTTAATTACATTACTAATTATAGGTCTTTACTCTCCTTGTTATATATCATAATGCTTTCTAATATACATGTGTGAATCACTTACACACACGTTTTAGTTCATACTGTTGAACTATTTAAATTGTTTCCACGTCTCTCTCTTTCCAATTAATCTTGTGGTTTTTTTTCTTTTATTTTGAGTGTACTTAATAGTTTCTGATATATGTGTGTAATATATCTTGCACACATGCATGCGATTAGTTTTTCAGAAACCAGTATACATTTAATTACATTGTACGATCCCTATTTAGGTAGCAAGCATACTAAGTGTAACAATGTATACTTTTCACTGTGTTCATTGATCTGCACCTGAATGTTTCTATCTGTAGCAGTTGATTGCCTAGTCTGTGTAACATGCTGCTTGGCAAAGTTGGGTATTTAAACCCCTATCATGGACTAGCCAGTCCTGCCCCATATGAAGTTACGCAGCATGCATACACCAGCTGATGTGGAGTAGAGCTGCTGCGAGAGGCAGGATTTCCCGACTCCAAGCGTGGAACAAACAGTGGCTTTGAAACATTTCTTGTGGATTACACATACGGACCATCTACCACTCTCTCTGAACCTACCCGACGACGTGTGTCTCCAGTGGACGCTGATCTTTCATCTGCTGTGCCGGTGCCGTTCTCCTTCCTATCCGTCCTGCCGTCATGTCTTGCAGCAGAGGACATACTCACTCTGACATGCGAGTGCTCTCGCTTCCCTTGTGAGTGCAAGTCCCGGTGCCTTGTTATAATACATTTGTTTTTGAGTTATGCTATGGAGCTTGCACTTCTATTTTCTTTCTCTTGTTAGGTTCCTTTCTGTGTTTTGGGCTGAATCACTTTTTGAAGCTACAGTAAAACTCCAATTATCCAAGGGTCCGTTTTGGGACTTCAATGACCTTCATTCACTTTTTTTCACCTGGAACTGGTTTGAACAATTAACTTATTAATTACTCTGCTTGATATATATTCCTTAATGGTTAGTTCACTAGTCATCACTTTCTACACCATATATTAATATATCACTTATTAATTAGCAACCATTTCACTGTTCTAATATCACTAATTTCATTATTTTTATTTATTGCACTTTACTTATATTGGTTTAGTGTGTGTGTGTGTGTGTCCTGGTGTACTATGACCTTTTCATTGACAATATATTATTTGGAGTGGTGAGGACACTTTAAAGAATATTTTCTTTTTGATTTCAATGATATGGGTCTCAAATTCACTCATGTTATTAGTTCTAGTTAAATGGTCTTTTTAGACCTAGTCCTGTCACATGATCCTAATAATTGACAATAGTTACAGATGGGTTTAAAATGAGTGTCTGTTAATAATTATATTTATACCACTAGTAACCACCACAAGAAGGGGTTAATGATGGGTCAATTTCATCGCACCAGGAGACATTGCCCTTGTGATAGTGACTTTCTTAAACAATCGGAAGCTTTTAGTAAGACATTTTCCCATAAAGGCTCTGATGGACAACTTGGTTCCGGATTGTCTCAAGGTTAAAGCTATGGACCGTACTGTCCTTCTGGCAGAGTCCAAAGTAAAAAGAACTTGTAAATCGTTCCAGTCCAACGAGTCCAACAGACAGCCACTAAGGCAGAATCCAGATCAGAGGACCACTGTACTTGGAGCTCCTAACTTTATCACCACGTTGAATCAGTCTCTTTCATCTATTCAAAAGACTGTGCACAAACACTGGAAAACTCTTGTGTGATCGTTAATTACGGGCCAAACAGGGCCCCTGTAATCTACAAAAGAAGCGAGAGGTATTAAAGGATTTGGGGCACCTAGTAAGATTAGACGGCTTGATGCATCCACGTCTGCTACCTCTGTTTCCCTCTGGGAGCTTTAGTGGGGGCAGAAGTCGTTGCATCACGTGCAAGCATCTGGTTATAGACACTTGTTTCTCTTCTTTTATAAATGGAGCCATACTGAAAGTTACGGGACGTATCAACACTTATGTTCCGCACATGCTCTCGTAGAGTTGCGGCAGACAATCTGTGGGACGCACGACCCGCGTACTCTGAGGACCCGCTTTCTAGAACATCGATGGAATGTCATTAATGGCAATAATGCACATAGTGTATGCAGACCTCTTTCATCCGAACACAGCAAGGATCCCCTGTCACTTAGTCATGGGATTGAAAGCTATCTCCCCCTTGACCTTTTGAGAAGAGGGAGGTGTGGGGGGGGTCATAGATTTAGATCCCTTTGCAGGAATTAATCTTATTGGATTTAACAATATGGTGCCTTGTCTTCTGCTGGTTATAACGAGTGTTTATACATTAGTACTCTTGTTTGAGTGGTCTGGTTTCTCCTTTCTTCTTTGCTCTGCCATATCTGTTCTTCTCCCTGTTTTTTTTAGCGTATCTTCCCCTGTGGGAGTTATGTTTAATTTTTAGATCGGCATCATACCTGTTTTTATTTTTCTTGGCTTGGGTCCCTTTCCCCTGTTTTTTACTCTAGGTCTGTTTTAACATTGTATTGTATTATTTGATGTCTCATTTGAGGCTTAATACGAGCGCATGGCTTGGCACAAAACAAAACAAACCAGACCGTATCGTGGATAGAGCAGTCAGCTTTATGCATTTAAGCCACATTTATTTATGTGCAATGCTTAATTTAGTTAGCATGGGTTGAAATGCATAGGGATTGTTGGTGGAATTGTCTGGTCAGTTAAGTGGGTTATTTGATCTATATTGTCTTTATCCTCAATCTGTGTCTCCAAGTCTAGACCTCAGTGGCTCCCCTGTGTCCATCCTCCATGCATTGTTCATTCTGTAGAGATATATCCCACAGTTCCTAGTGCTGGCAGAGGTTGGTCTTTCCAATGGTCACAATAAGTTTATTTGGGCCTGAGCAATGACTTGCCCTTTGGTCAGTACCTCAGCTGTAAGGTAGCTTCTCTTTTTTTTTCTTCAAAAACATATACGTCATTATACAACAATAATGATGTCAGTAGATCAGTACATGGTAGGATAGCAGAAGATTATAGGCACAGCCTGTGACCTGCTCTGAATAGGTTCCATAGTCTAATTCCGGGACCTGAAGTACAAGAGATATGAAGTCTGGTCACATGGAATTGATGCGTGACCCGAGGTTTCCCACTGCTAAATTTAGTGGCGTAATCATACGGCCACCTCTTCTGCTCCATATCTAGTGTTTCACATCTCTGTTTGTCAGAGGTGGCCTACTCCAGTCCTCAAGGGCCACCAACAAGTCACGTTTTGAGGATCTCCCTGCTTCAGCACAGGTGGCTCAATCAAAGACTGAGCCACTGATTGAGCCACATGTACTGAAGCAGGGATACCCTGAAAACCTCGCCTGTTTTGTGGCCCCTTGAGGACTGGAGTTTGCCACCCCTGCTGTAGATCCACAGACCTGTGGCAAGTGTGCAGCCCTTTTGGGGTTTCAGTCAGTTACTCCTTGAGTCTAATCCTTTTTGCTGCGGGTTTTGTTATTTTTTTTGTTGTACTGACAATGTGTATACAAGTCCCTACTATATTGGCTTGCCATTTAATACTCATCGTGAGATGACGTGTCCAAGACCATAACAAGCCAAATGGAATTCAACCCAAGTTGAACCACTTTAAAGACTGCTTTGCAATAACCGGAGGTGGAAGGTTCATCCGAAGATATGGAAGGACTCCACGTGCTGACCTTGGATTATTTTAGGCAGTCCACCATTACGCCCATAATTTCACCTTCCTCGAGAACAGTAATGCGCCAAGTAGGAAATGTGATAATTGTGTCATATATGCAGGGAGCGTCTGCTTAACATCTTCTCCCGTCTCGTCAGTTCTTCCCACTTGCCATTATTCTGCCTCCTTGGAGAATCCACCCGGGTCCATGGGAGAAGAGCATGCTGTGTTACCGGGCTCGTGTATGAAAACAGGGGCTTGGAGGGGAGAGAACATGAATACATTAGACATGTCGAGGCACAGATTGGAAACAGTTGTACGCTCCGAGCACAGATAATCAAACAGTCAAGTTCTATTCTTTTATATTAATTGATTCCATCAATGTGGAGTAGCAAACTGAAGTGACCTCTCTCTCCCCTCTGGCTTGTCATCTCCAGCATCTTACATTTGGCAGGGGGAGCTCTCGTGCTTTGCGAGAAGTCTCTGGCTGAGCGTTTGTTCTCGACTAAACTCTGTCCCTTGGTTGACCCCCCCCTCCAATCATCTGTTTTGTAGGTACACATGCAGAACTGTGAGCGCAATGCTACTTTCTGCATCAAATTGTTTCCAACCCGTGTACAGCGAATTCCGTTCTTCCTGGCAAGATCTTCTAATCTTGCTTTGGGAGCTGGAGGGCCTTGACAATCAACTTCCTTAACTCGAGGTCGAACGATGCTGTTCATGAGAGCCTAAATTGGCTAAAGTCACCGGGACTTTTCTAGAGCAGCGACTTGTGTTTAATGAGGCTTACCTAGAGCAGGGGTGGCCAACTTCAGGTCAGGTTTTAAGGGTATTCCTGCTTCAGCACAGGTGGCTCAGTCATTTGTTGTCGTTGACTGAGCCACTGATTGAGTCACCTGTGCTGAAGCAGGGATATCCTTGGAACATTATCTGTTGGTAGACCTTGAGAACTGGAGTTGGCTACTCTTGACCTAGGGCAACCTAAACTGGCGCAGTTCTTAAGTGGGGTTTTCCAGATAAATCTGAGCTAGCCGAATTCCAAAGGAGTTCCTATGGGTAGACAGGACAAACTGGCTGAGGTCTAAATAGGTTTATCCGGACCAACCTGACCTGGTGCAGTTCTTTCATGGTTTGTTTAGGCCAACCTGCACTGGTTTAATTCCAAAGTGGTTTATTGAAGCCGAGTAGAACTTGGTCTAAAGTGGTTTATTTTGACCTACCTGAACTGGCACAGGTAAAGTTCTAACATGGTATACCCAGGCCAATTTGTAGTGGCACAGCTGCAAAGAGGTTTATCCAGTGCTGTCTAAACTGATTCAAATCGAAACTGTTTTTTTTCCAGGACAGTCTAAAAGACTCGCTAGATATATATATATATATATATATATATATATCTCTCTCTCTCTCTCTCTCTCTCTCTCTCTCTCTCTCTCTCTACATAATAATAGCATGTTTTTGTATAGCGCTGCTAGTTATACGTAGCGCTTTACAGAGACATTTTGCAGGCACAGGTCCCTGCCCCGTGGAGCTTACAATCTATGTTTTTGGTGCCTGAGGCACAGGGAGATAAAGTGACTTGCCCAAGGTCACAAGGAGCAGACACCAGGAATTGAACCAGGCTCCAAACTCTGTGCCAGTCAGTGTTTCTTACTCACTGAGCCACTCCTTCTCCCATACATAACACATAAGAGGACATTGCTAGCCTTCGCATGAGAACTTTTCCAATGTACATTGTGAATCCCATTTCTTGTTTTTGATACTTCAGACCGTGGCAGATCGACTTTCACGACATCTTCAATTTATACTAAACTAAGTGATTTATCCCGGGTGACCAGAACTGGCTCAAGTCTAAAGTGGTTTATCCATTGTGAACTGGACCAGGTTCATACATAATGACCACAAAGTAGGTGGAGCTGGTATAAAGCGGCTTTCTTGATTTCAGCTGGTGTAGACAACAGGAGGGAGCATGTATTGGTTTCTGTATGGATAGGCACATCAATTCCTCTTGGCATTAAAATGGGCACAAACCTCATCAGCTGCAAATGTTAAATGAGCATCTTGCTCCATGGTGCCCCTTATACATTGGCTCCCTGGCATGATGTTGCTACCAGATAGTTTTGTTGCCCATGAGTGCTGAACAAATGGATCACTATATCTGCGGAGTCCGGGTCCCCCTGTAGTAAAAGGACATTGCTCAATGGGTTCTGCTGCTCTAAAAGCTTCTGACATAGGACAGTGGCTCAGGGAAACCAGTCAGATCATGTATTTTGGGGTACACAACCAAAAGCTCATGCATTTAACTAAGCGTATCCTGGTGTTTTGGTAATGACTATTCGTAAAATGTGATCCAAGTTCCTCAACGGAAAAAAAATGGCAATAAAAAGCAAACGAATCAAGTCGTTTCCTGTGATCTTAGTCAGTGTAATGCTTCTCTATTACTTTGTCATGAAGTCCATGTAGGATGGTCATGATATTATATGTTGAATGGACAAGCTTTCTTCCTGTGTGTTCTTGGTCTCTCAGTAGGCAGGTAAGGCTGTGTGGGAGGTGGATTATGTGAGGTTCACATACGATGTGCAGTCTGAGAAGCCTGATCCAGAAGTGTTAACGTGCTGAGGTTTGAAGACACTGTATTGGATCTAGAACCCCATGCATGTGTGTCTCTCCCTTTCTCCTTCTCCCAACAGGCCTGGTTTTAAGGCTATCCCTGTTTCAGCACCAGTGGGTCAGTCGTTTACATTGATTGAGCCACCTGTGCTGAAGCAGGCATAGCCTTAAAACCTGACCTGTTGGTGGCCCTGGAAGACTGGAGTTAGCCACCCTGCTCTAGAGTATTTATTTGCTGTGTAAAGTGCAGTGCCCCTCACTCAGGATCCTTGCCACCTTTGTGTGCCAATTACAATGTGTAATCTTGGTGATACTCCCATTTGCTTCTCTATCCCTGTTCTGTTCTCCGTGCTAAAGCAGTGGTTAGAAACCAGTTCTCCATTCTCCCGTTTCTTCTAAGGCTCAGGTCACCGTGAAAGAGGACAGGGCAAAATCTAGAGCCAATAGTCACAATGTGCAGTCTAAATAATAATTGACCTTCTCATGACTTTTAAATGAAGGGGCATACACGCCTGCAGAGGTGGCAAGGGAAGGTCTGTTAAGTTGGTTTCAGCATTAGAAGAGAACATTTATTTTGGATCTTGCACACCTGAGAGGGCGTAAATAACAATATATTTAGTAGAGCGTTTCCCGGTCGTATGGCCATGTTGGTAGATGGGAAACAAGACATTTAGCCGGCACGGTACCGCCAGCTGGAAGGATGCTCATAAAAAGTGGACAGATGAAACGCATCTTCTCCCAAACTCTGTGCTGGGGACGGAAACGTGGGAGTGGAACTTGGCCCCTTCCAGTGTCCCATTCAGCATGCAGCTTTGATGTTCCTCCCGCCTCTGAACTAAATTTGGATGCCTAATAACAAGTGGCAGGTCTGTTCCATTTCTGCTGTGGCACGCTGCTTGCGAAACCTTAATATTATTATTTAAAACGGGACCATGCGCTACACAGATGGATTCTTGTAACAGCACAGATCCAGTGCAGCACCTGCACGCAACTCGCAACCGATGTCCTCTGTTAGGCAGGAGGTCTGCTTGGAATTGACGGTTTAACGAGAACCTCTCGGGGCCAGGAATGCTACCAGTTTGAGAAGGCAGAAACATTTGACACACAGAAATGTTAATGGTCTTTTTAATCTTTATTTTTAGTTTTTATATTGAAGCCACTTGTCCGCCAACACGATTAACCCCGTGCACTGCTAGCTGGGGGCGGAAGCACCTTGCTTTGCGTTACCTGAAGTTTGCGGTCGCAAGAGTCGTACTAATGCCAGAGTGACTTTTTTATTTTTTTTGCAGGTCATGGTAACTTTCAATAATAATCAGCCAGTACGCCGAAGTAATTTAAACACGAGTTTCACAAGGTACCTGGGAAGTGCTGGAAGTCTTCTCCTGAGAAATCATACATGGGTCCAGTTAAAGATCCTTCTAAGATGGAGACCTTTGCCCCATGATCCTTGCGCTATGTTGTGGATCCATTGGAGGATGCTTCCTTTTGGGGAGGTGGAGACTTTACCAGGCCTCTCTATTTAGAATGTTTTGTGCATATACTTATAGGATTAGCTTATATAGAACGTATACATCCTGTGGTTAAAATTTCCCATAGTCAGCTATTCAGATGGTATTTCCATTAAAAGGTCGCGCAACCTGCTGGTGCAGGGGGGCTCGACTCCGGTTCTCAAGCCCCCCCAACAGGTTTTCAGGATATCCCTGCTTCAGCACAGGTGGCTCAATCAGATGCTCAGTCTTTGAGCCACCTGTGCTGAAGCTGGGATATCGTGAAAACCTAACCTGTTGGGGTTTTTTTGGACTGGAGTTGAGCTCCTTGTGCTAGTGAATAGGGATAGGGTTTTTTTTTTTTTTTTTTTTTTTTTTATATGAGTGACCTATTTTGCCAATTTATAATCCGGCGAAGTCGGTGTTAGAACTTGTACAGTATGTGTGTTGGGTTTAGGCAGAGTTTCGCCAGACGGTGACCAATATGACATCATGGGGAATTTCATGCAACCGGAAGTACGCAAAATGATGCTAAGTGTGAAGTATTTTTGCGGTCATGTGACCTGCTACATTTGCTCCATGTTGGGTGTGACCAGATGTAGGGGAGAGAGCGTAAGACTCTGTGTGTCTGTGTGTGTGTGTGTGTGTGTGTGTGTGTCTGTGTGTGTGTGTGTTGCGTATTTTTTTGAGTGTTCTTATGTTAGTGGGTTGTGAGTGGAAGAGATAACAAAAAGTATAAAGTTGTATACTAGTTAGCTGTTCAATTAGTTGGTTTAGTTATATTTGGTTATAGTTGGGTAGCTTTAAGGTTTTTAGTTATATGGGCATTTGTTGTTTTCAGTGTTGATGTTTCTTATTTAATTTTACTGATTATTTTTTGTTATTAGAATTTCCCTTTTTGTGTTTGTTTTATATTAGTTTAGCTCTATATTGTTTATGTTTTTATTTTACTACTGGGGGAGACGACTTGGGAGGCAGGTGGGCTGTGGGAGCTGGGGCTTTCTTGCACCCCAGTTTCAAAGTAGACAGCCTTGTGAGGCCCAAACCACCACCAGTAGTAGTATTAGAGCCACCATGTTGGCAGCAGCAGGAGGGCAAGGAGTGGAATGCGTTGGGGAAGACACTTCCTTACTCTTCCCCCTCACCCAGCACACAGCAGTGCTTTCAGTTTTGTGAGTCTGTTACGGGCAGGCGCTGCAGACACAGGCTTTGTTCGACCCAGTGGAACCCCAATGTTCGAGCCAGTGGAAGCCGCTAGAGTCATGGACTGAGTGAGCCAGTGTACACCACGCCAGAAGTGCCTCGGTACGGTGGCACTGGTTACTTTCATGTTGCTGCCTCCAATATTGTGCCAGTTGAGTAAGGCATAGATGAGATGGCAGTGAAGGACAAGGTCAGGCCACTACTGAGGGGATGTGGGGTCGGGGAGTAGTGTTTACTGGGAGACCTGGAAATGCGACAGCTAACAGTCTTCTACCACTTGCTAGCCAGTATCCGTTTCCTAACGTACAGGCAAGTCTCAGGTGGCACTACTCGTGGTGGTTGGAGCCTGAGGGCGGGCACTAATGCCAGGCTCTCACTTTGACATTTCACATGTATATGTTGATTATGTTGGCATACATTTGCATGCAAGTTTTGTCACTGTGCTACTACTGGGGGTGCTTGTCTTGGGTGAGGTGATCAGTGGACACAGGTGTTTTATGACGGGTAGAAGGGTAATCAATCTTTATTAATTATACTCTTACTGCTTAACAGTTTTTGTTGTGTAATACGGTGTAGTGCATGAGAATAGGGGTCCTATCTGTAGTAATGTAAGTGGGGTGACTGCTGATGCCAGCATTGTCACTGCTAACCCATTGTGGTTTCAAATGACCTGAGTAATCCACACGGCTCCCCTATCAAATGCCACGGGATGGGTAATAAGTATGCCCCCTCGACAAAGTAGTAGTTCTCCATGATGACGTCCTTCACTGCTTTGTTTAGCTCGTAGAACCACTCCAGCAAGCACAGTGTTGAGTTCCACTGAGTTCCACTCTGTTTTGATCTTGTTGCGTGGCCGGTTTTAGGATGTGGCAGAGACATAGGGCATTATGAGGTGTGCATGAGTATTTAACCTGGGCACAGATTTTTCTAGATGCTGATATTTGCCTGCACACTGCTCCAATAAATGGTTAACAAACAACTTGAGTACATTGGCCAAGCAAGGAACGTGAATCGGGTTACTGCCACCAAGGTTAGTACATGAATCTCCCTGACCCTTACTTACTCCCTTCACCTCCTCAGAATCTTGTAATAGAAAAGTCTCTTCAGCATCCAACTGTGCATGATTTGCTGAGGAATGTTTCTGACCTGGTGCCTGACCTCGACCCTTCCCTGACTAGTAGTTCTGCTGGTGTCCTTGCACACCCAGAGGTTAAGGCCCATCCACATGAGAATCCCCCTCAGTAGAGTTCTCTTCCCTCTCACTCACACTAGTAACAGGTGCTTAGCTTGGCATGGATGGCTAGTCTGAGCCTCTTCCAGTGGTTCCAGTCCGGCTATGGCCTGTGTGTCCTGAGTCTGACCTAAGGATGGGGATGCTGATGCTAATAAAACGTCCCTTTCCGTTTTGTTCTATTCTCGTATTAGAAGGCTGTTGGGTGTTAAGCACAATTGCTGATGCTTTCTTTGCACTTTCTACCACTCTTTTGCCAAGGGCCAGGTAATACATGCGTACGGGGCATAGGCACACTCATGAGGCGAGCTCTATCCCTACTAATGGTGAAGAAAAATCATTTTAAAACAAAGATTAAAATCGAAGCGGACGCGCGTCTGACTGTCTGCTCGACCTAGCGTGTGGTGTCACGGACCACTATCTCTATAACTGCTCTCTCTGACGTCATCAGGCGGCGTCGAACGTTGGCACGCTGGTATCCCCTGGCTGTCATACTCCTGGTCATAAGCTAGAAGTCTTTTTACTATACCTACCTTAGGTTACAGCACGGGCTGCATACCTGCAGAGTTTTGCCAACGACCTAAGCACGGTGCTGCAATCTGCCCGCTCAGTGTTACCCTTACTATAGGTGTCTTGTTACTCTGAGAAACATGATGGAGTCTATCTGATGACCTATTCTGTGTCTCCCGCTAGGCTACACGCTGAGCTACACTGTATTACCTTAAATATCAATGGCTACCGTTACGAGGGGTGGTATACAGCCATGCTGCATTTGCTATACATTTGCCATAGCTTGGCAGAAGTTGATATATTTAGCAAGATGGGGATATCGGTGTTAAAGAATATACAGTGGCGAAAGCTTGTGATCCCAATGATAATTAGGGAAATGCTATAGTTTTTCCATGATAACCTTCTTGAATCAAAACCAGTATTTTCTTAAATATCCAATAGGGTTCAGATTAACCAATTCCATGTCTTTTGAAACATAATGAATTAGACAAACCGAAATCACCCTTACCAAGGAGGAAGGTGAATCAGCGGGCACGACTACGCAGCAAAAAGTTGCAAAGGCTGGACTGGGCTATAAAAAATCTTTATTAAAGCATGGATTAAAAAAACAAGAGGAGGAGAAACAGGCCCCCCGCGCCTCTAACGCGTTTCACCCAGTATGAAACGCGTATGGGTGAAACGCGTTAGAGGCGCAGGGGCCTGTTTCCCCTCCTCTTGTTTTTTTAATCCATGCTTTAATAAAGATTTTTTATAGCCCAGTCCAGCCTTTGCAACTTTTTGCTGCGTAGTCGTGCCCGCTGATTCACCTTCCTCCTTGGTAAGGGTGATTTCGTCCTGTCTCTGCATACAGCGAGGAGCACACACACCCGGATGAAAACGGATTTATGTGAGTTCTTTATTATTATTACTCAAGTGGGAGCTTCCCCAGGTTCACTGGTTCACATAGTTGCTGGATTTATGTAAGGGGTCTGGGTGGGTCTCCGGACTTCCCCCAGACAACCCTCCATATCCTTGCCAGACCGTGTTCCAACTAGGGGTTAATCTACACAGCTCCACACACCACTTCATTACAACATGTGATCCGGAAGCAGCAATTTATTTCAACAAGTGGGTATAATGCTCTGTAGCACTAGTTAATTGAGGGGACTTCACCTCAATATTCTTTTGGTGAATTAGACAAACAATGAGTAATTAAGTGCCTGGGTATGTGCAAAAGTAAGTAAAACCCTGGTTTTATCAGCTAAATTAAAGGGGATAATTAGAATCAGGTGTTTAAATAATTGAGTAGATCTTTAGGTGTGTGTTTGGAAGGCCCCATCGTATATAAAGATTAGAATCATTAGGAGTTTGGTCTTCACCATACAGGTGTGTGGAAACACGTAATGCCACGATCAAAAGAAATCTATGATGACCTCGGAAAAGCAGTTATTGATGCTCATCGGTCTGGAAAGGGTTACAAAACCATTTCTTAGAGTTTGGGGCTCCACCAATCCACTGTCAGACTGTCACCAAATGGAGACAGTTCAAGACCACAGCCACTCTACCAAGGAGTGGTCGCCCTACAAAAATCTCTCCAAGAACAAATGGCAATTCATCCATAAAGTCACAAAGAACCCCAGAGTAACATCCAAGGATCTGCAGGCCACTCTCGCCTTGGCCAATGTGAGTGTTCATGGCTCAACCGTCAGAAAAATACTGAACAAGAATGGTGTTCATGGAAGGATAGCCAGGAATCACTGCTCTCTAAAAAGAGCGTTACTGCCCCCTGAAGCTCGCCAAAGAGCACGTAGATGATCCACAAGACTTCTGGAACAATGTTTTCTCGACAGAAGAGTCAAAGGAAGACCTTTTTGGCCTCAATGAGAAACGTTATGTTTGGCAAAACATGACCACGCGCCCCCACTGCAGACAGGCGGCGCGTGGAGAGGCACTCGGGCCTTTTTCCGGTCCAAAGGGACAATTTTTGCGAGCGGGGGGGGGGGGGGCGGGGGGTCAAAAAGGAGGGGGGGGCGCAGCCACGACGTGAGGGGGCGGGACCGCCACTTAGCCGTTCAGCCCCTCAGCCGTTCAGCCCCTCAGCCCCTCAACCGCTGTCGCTGAGCCCCTCAACTCCTCACACACAGACACGCACTCAGGCACACACACAGACAGGCACTCACGCACTCACAAATACACACGGGGGGTGGGTGGGGGGTGAATCGGAGCCCGGGGGATCGGAGCAGGGGGGGAATCGGAAGGGGGACCCCCCCCCAAGAGGAGAGAGTCTGTGGGAGGGAGCAGGGGGGACTTCCTGGGTGCTGCAGTTTATTTAAAATCGCTGCTTTCCCCCCACACTCTCCTTCTCGCTTCCCGAAGCCTCCCCTCCTCATTGGCTCACAGCCACACCACGTGACGCGTCGCCTCTTGGGATTACAATTCTCTTGAATCCCCTGGCGGCTTACGCGTCACAGCGTGTAGTGAGCTGTGCAGCCAGGGGGGGACTGGGACCGGCTCGGGAGGATTCCCCTGCTGGTGGGGAACGCTCGTGCGGCCGCCCACGCCGCCGGGCGCAGCGGGTCCCAGCCCTAAGGGATAGCCCCAAATCCTTAGTACTGCCCGTGGGATGAATCGTTCTTTTGAAAGCTCCTTGTATTGTCCCCGAATATATTTGTATATAGTTATCATATCCCCTCTTAGACGCCTCTTTTCTAATGTAAATAAATCTAATTTAGCTAGCCTCTCCTCATAAGTTAGAATGTCCATCCCCTTTATTAATTTGGTGGCTCTTCTCTGCACTCTCTCTAGTTCCATAATGTATTTTCTTAGGATTGGTGCCCAAAATTGTACTCCATATTCAAGGTGTGGTCTTACTAGTGCTTTGTAAAGGGGCATTATTATGTTTACTTCTCTTCCATCCATTGCCCGTTTGATGCAAGATAAGATCTTGTTTGCCTTTGCAGCTACTGCATGACTTTGGGCACTATTGCTAAGCCTGCTGTCTACAAGCACTCCTAAATCCTTCTCCATCAAGGATTCCCCCAATATATCTCCATTTAATTTGTAAGTCGCCTTTTTATTCTTGCATCCCAAATGCATAACTTTACATTTATCTGTATTAAACCTCATCTGCCATTTACCTGCCCACGTTTCCAGTCTCTCCAAGTCCTTCTGAAGAGAAATTACATCCTGCTCTGATTCTATTACCTTACACAATTTAGTATCATCAGCAAATATGGAGACTTTGCTCTCGATCCCAACCTCAAGGTCATTAATAAACAAGTTAAAAAGCAGGGGTCCCAGTACCGATTCCTGAAGTACTCCACTCACGACTTTATCCCAACCTGAAAAAGTTTCATTTATGACAACCCTCTGTTGTCTGTCCTTTAACCAGTTTTCAATCCAGGTGCATATATTATTACTGAGTCCAATTTTCTTTGTTTTGTACACCAACCTCTTGTATGAAACCGTATCAAAAGCCTTTGCAAAATCTAAGTAGACCACATCAATGGCATTACCCTGGTCTAAATTCCTACTTACCTCCTCAAAGAAACAAATACGGTTAGTTATTGATCCAGAGGAAGGCAAACAAAAACCCCAGTCAAATCATCCAATGATATCTCATAAGGGGAAAAATAAATTCCTTCCTGACTCCAAGATTTGGCAATCGGATTAATCCTGTATCAACATCCTTCCCATGTATACTTATTTGGTATATCCCTGTATACCTTTCCTTTCTAAAAAGATGTCCAACCTTTTTTTTGAACAAATCTATTGTATCTGCCATCACAGTCTCCATGGGTAATGAATTCCACACTGTAACTGCCCTTACTGTAAAGAACACTTTCCTTTGTTGCTGGTGAAATCTCCTTTCTTCCAACATTAAGGGATGGCCCGAGTCCTTTGTACTGCCCGTGGGATGAATAGTTCTGTTGAAAGCTCCTTGTACTGTCCCCGATATATATTTGTATCTAGAAACGCACATTTCCGGAACCTTTGTTATAAAGACATGCGAGCGGAGAACGCTGATTGCAGAACACGTGGCGAGGAGGAAAGTGCTTTAATCTTTTGATTCATTTTAAAATAAGTGGATCCTTTTTATTTATTTTTTTAATTTTTGTCGGTTTTGAATGTTTAATGTGGAGACTGCAAGGATGGCCCGTCCTAGCGAAATACTTCCCCTGTCTGTGGGGCAGAAAATGCTCGGCATGAATGTGGGACTGCCGTGCACATGTTGCACCTCCGCTGTTCTGTGCCACGCAAACCACGTCTCTCCCCCAGCCAGAGGCCCCCGAATAAAAGAGGGGTGTACCCCATTGCCAAAGAAACCATAGCCACCACATCTTTGCTGTAAGTATGGTTACTCTTTTGTAAGGAAGAGCATTGTTAGTGTTTCTGTCCTGCTTATTACATTTTGTGGGTCCGATACCAGGGAATGTGTCACGTAAGCCGCATGTGTGTCTGCCCGTCTTTAATGGCAAGAAGCCGGCGTGGAATGCCTGTGATAATCCCTAACAATGCGCGCTTGTGGCTTTATCACAGTGGCGGCCAACTCCAGTGCTTAAGAGCCCATGTTTTCAGGCGTGGCTCAGTCATGACTAAGCCACTGGTGTAGCCACCTGTGCTGAAGCAGGGATATCCTTAACACCTGAGCTGTTGGTTGCCCTGGAGTACTGGAGCTGCCCACCTCTGCTCTAATGTGATTGAATCCAATATTCCTGGAGAATTTTATTTTTGGAAACTAGGTACAAATATATCAAACTGATACTTTACACGATTAGAATATTTCTAAAGGATCTGATTACATAATAATTATTTGTCTTTACCTAGCTTGGACTGCCCCTGTAATACTTTGAGCTGGGATCGCTGCTGAATCCCGCGAGGGGATGGAATCCGTCCCCGTGCTGAAGCTGCATGTACCGGGTTCCGCTAAGCTTTGATTGCATATAATTACGGCAGCGTCTGGTTCTGCAGCGCTGTCTCTAAACCCTGTTTGTTTTAGGGCACCGTCTTTCTAACAGAAGTGCACCCCTGCGAGGGCTGGCCATTATTTGGGATCAAAAATATGTGGCAGTTGCATTAATCTTTGGCTATAAACATGGGAGAGTCTCTGAAGCAGGGGTGGGCAACTCCAGTCCTCAAGGGCCACCAATAGGTCAGGTTTTACAGCTACCCCTGCTTCAGCACAGGTGGCTCAATCAGCGGCTCAGTCTTGAAAACCTGACCTGCTGCTCTAGCCCCCCACTCTCAACTCCTACCAACTGTCCACACGTAAGATTCGCTAGCGACGCCGGAGAGCTGATAATGCCTTACAGCGGCGGGTGCAATTCTCCCATTTTCCCATCCACCTCCTCCTCCTGCTCTCGTCTGCTGCTCTTTATTTTTAACTTTTGGGGAATAAACAGGATTAGTGTTGTTATGTCTCCTAACGAGACGAAGATGGCTTTAGTAATCAGACACCCCCCACAAGATAAACCTTGTATAAAGAAGAAGCTGCCCAGAAGACTTTCCCGTCACTGTAACGGCCTCTCTCTCTCCCCCCCCTCTTCTTCTGCTCTTTTAATTGAAACCAACAGCTTCCATAATTGAAAACAAAAATACAAGAACCTTTTGTTTCGTTACCACCAGCGAGAGCCATGCTCCGTTCCAGCCGATTTCTTTTATTTAGTGTCTTGGATTTGGTTCTGCTGCTAAATAGGGTTTTTTTTCATGGGGGTCTAATAGCTTTGGCGGTTTGGCTCAGGGACATGGAACTTCTTTACCTCGGTCACTCGTTTTTTGCATTTTGTTTTGATCACAAATAAACATTTCCATGAAGAGACACGGAGAATGGGATTGGGGACTGTTTGCCAAGGGGATAGATGTCCGCACCGACGCCATTGCCTGCGAGCGGAGCTCTTCCTCTTTGTTGGTGCCTGTTTTCTCGTTGTCCTGATTTTCCACCTTGGTAGTGGAATTGCGAAGTTGCGAAGCGCAACATGGCACGCACAATACTTTGCACGCGCCCCCTCACAATGCTGGGCGCAAGGTGTTGCGGAGGCAGCTTGCTCCATAGACACCTGTGCTGTAATCTCCCAGAAGCCTTCAGTACTGCCACTAAAGACACGAATACAATTGTTCTGCATTGGTATTGGCGGTTCTTGCATTGTTAGAAGGAAAGGGACCTTGGTTCATGGAGTCTCTTCCGGTCATAGAAGTTGGTCAAGGCCGTCGGCCGACCTTCTCTGGCCGACCTTCTCTGGCCGACCTTCTCTGGTCGACCTTCTCTGGCCGACCTTCTCTGGCCAATTGTCCAAGATGGTTTAACCGCGCAGAATTCAATGGTTCCCTGTGGTCTATGTAATTCCAGCTTAACACTGTGTGCTGCTTTGTGTGTTATTGTGAGTAAAGAAACCCTTTCCACGGCATATAATAATATCCCAGCGAGACACGTGCGTTTCTGTTGGTATCCTTAGGGAACATCTTGTACTTTGTGTTGTACTTATTGGACTGAATAGCCCACCCTCAGTTGCACAACTTCCTATATTCTGTAATATAAAGCAGCAGCCCATGCTAATTTTATTTTCATTTGATGGATAGGGCAAAGTTGACATTTAACATTTCGGTGTTCTGCACTATTTTTCCATGTGACTCATTCAGCTTGCTAACCATTAGGGCTGGAACCTAGGCTGCTGGAAATTAGAAAATAATGAACATAATTGAGTACCTAATATGGATTTTATTGTGTGTGTGTGTGTGTGTGTGTGTGTGTGTAATAAATGTAACACACACACACACCACACACACACACCACACCACACACACCACACCACACACACACACACACACGTGTGTGTGTATATATATATACACACACGTGTGTGTGTGTATATATATATATACACACGAGTATTTGTCAAATGATTTGAATAGGCGCCACAAATACCATAGATGAATAAAATAAACCGAATAATTAAACAGTATATGTAAAACACAAAAATGTAACCTGAAAAGATACTTCTCAACCTTTCCTGGAAATATGCGAGGATTTCCAACAGATGCAGTCTTGTTGTTGGGGTGGGAAGGGAGCGATCAAATCAGGTACAATACATGTGAATAAAGAAAATATAAAAAAACAATAATTGTGCAGTATATTGGTACAATGCTGGCTAGATGAAAATCTTGGCTCTTGAGGATTTTCTACTTACAACAAAGTAGAAATAATCATGCAGTGTTCTGACAAATTGCAGAAAGTGTGGTGATGGGTTCCTTCTCTTAAGGTATTAATGGCCCCAGTAGATTATCTTGCAGTAGAATTGAATCAGCAGAAGTACCCTGTGATCTCAGAAGCAGTGTTTACAGCAATGTAACGCACAGACAGCCAGGGCAGGAGATGGGGAGATAGGCAGAGGCTGGCTAAATGGCACCATCTGGATCTGTCAAACTTGGAACTGCACAGTGACGTATAGTACAGAAGAAGCTGTAACCGAGGAACCTCAGCCATGCAACGCTACTCGTCTCGAAAATTAATCGCATGTTAAAGGAGCAATCCAAGAATATGTTTTTTTTTTTTTTTTTTTAATATATATAAATCAGTTCTGTAGTAATAGATAATACGTACTACATTTTAATATACTGAGCATCCTTGATTTCCTGTTAGCAGCATTATAGCACACGTTCCAAGCAGTGGCAGATATTTGCTACACTTCCTGTTTGTGATAAATTGTTGCCAATATTGCCACAGCAGTTGAGCTGCAAACTGCAATAGATAATGTTACACAATAGATATGTTACCTAATATAAGAATACATTGTAGATGCTGAGTTACACTGACTGAGGGATTGGTTGAAACTAAAAGGCAGCCATCCAGTGAAAACACGGGGGTAGCGGACTCTTTGCTGATCCACCACGGGAAAACCAACAATCGGAAGCTTAGGTAATTCCTTTTCAATAGAGATAATCAAAGGCTGCGTATATAAAATAAAAAAATGAAAGATTTATTTATATGAAAGTGCCGCTAGGATTGTCTCTTAATAGCAGCACAGACAAGTTAGCCAGCACAGAAAAGCACACAATATAACAGTACATTTTGGGAGCAGTTTAGGTTAAAAGGATACGAAACCTCTTCGAAAAAATGGCGGTGCTAAAATGTATGAGTTGTTACGTGGCGAAAGGGAGAGAGGAATAACGGGAGGAACGAGGAATAACGGGAAGGGAAAAGGGAAGTAACGGGGAGGGAGAGAATAACGGGAGGGAAGAGGAATAATTAACGTGTGACGGAAGAGGAATAACGGGGAGGGAAGAGGAATAACGGGAGAAGGAATAACGAGGAATACGGGAGGAAGAGGAAGACAGAGAGGGAAGAGGAATAAGACGGAGGGAGAGGAAAAACGGGGGAAGAGGAATAACGGGAGGGAAGAGGAATAACGGGAGGGAAGAGGAATAACGGGAAGGTAAAGGGAGGAAGAGGAATAACGGAGGAAGAGGAATAACAGGAGGGAAGAGGAATAACGGGAGGGAAGAGGAATAACGGGAGGGAAGAACACGCTTTGCAGTTGTTGCATCATTTGAGACTACCTAAAAAATAAAGAAAGACGGTTTCAGTCTGAAAAGTACAAGAACATATCAGGAAACACACGCGCTGCTCATCTTCCAGGCGATTCCGGGAACGCAGCCTAGCCAATAACACAATTATAGCAAAGTGTTACTTGGTTGTCAGAAAATTACAATCACACCAACTTTTAATATCTTACACAAATATATTTTACAAGTTATTATTTCTCTAAAACAGAAAACTGCGGAGGGAAATTCCGAACAAAAGCTGACGGAAAGGGATGAAAAGGGGGAACAATCCGGGCGGGTAAACACGCATGGGAGGAAAAGGTATAGGGCACGTCTTGGTCCCAAGAGGAAGCCACGGGAAGATGGTACGAGTCAAAAGGGAACGGAAAACATGTCCTTGGCGACCCAGGAGGGGAATAAAATGCTTAACACCAAGTCTACAACTACAGGGAGAGACCCCCATGTACAAAGTAACCAATATGAAAAGGAATGCATTATTAAACCACAGGGACCTCAAACAGCGCATGTAACCAGAGGTGAGTTTCAGTTCATTTTACTGCCCAGATGCATCAAGTATGTACAATGCTCGGTGTTGGTTTTCATGCTTCTTGGATGCTGTGTGCGAGGGCGTATGACATTATACTTTACTTTGACATTGCGTCATGGGCCAGGCACAACGGGGTTCGTACTAGATGCTACATGTCTGAGGGTTCAGCCCTACATGCAGCCAGAGTGTGTCTGGAACAAGCAGATTTACTGTGAGCACATGAGGAGGGCATCAGCACCCTGGACAGCAGCTTCATGCCAACATGCAAACTGTAAAGGACTGGGTGGCACCTCTTCCCCCAGCTGTCTGCAGCCACTCTGAGGCCATCACTTCCTTTCTAAATAAGGTTAAGGACAAGGCATGGGATCTAACAGCTGGCTTATGGTGTGAGAGATACGGGAAAGTTTCCCTTTAACCCTTGCCCCGCCAGGTCGTAGGGCAGCAGCTCGTTGCTGTGCGTTTCCGGCCTCCCTGGACAGGGTCAAAGTCCCACTTAAATAGACCAACACAATCTTTTACAAATTGATGGTCAAATCTTACTGCAATTTTACATTGTGAAGAAACATCCACGTAAAACAACCCATGCGCGGCGCCCGAAACACGCTCGCTATTATTCATGGCCAAGAAATGCATTGATGCAACCAAAGACTCTTCACCTCAATTAATAATAATAATAATAATAGCATGTTCTTGTATAATAGCGCTGCTAGTTTTACGTAGCGCTTTACAGAGACATTTTGCAGGCGCAGGTCCCTGCCCCGTGGAGCTTACAATCTATGTTTTTGGTGCCTGAGGCACAGGGAGATAAAGTGACTTGCCCAAGGTCACAAGGAGCCGACACCGGGAATTGAACCAGGCTCCCCTGCTTCAAACTGTCAGTGCCAGTCAGTGTCTTTACTCACTGAGACACTCCACTTCTAAACTACAGCAACCCCTCCCAACCCAAAGATAAAACATAAACGCTCCTGAACATATTTGGAATACGATTTTTTTTTATACTCTTCCAAGGAGTTTTTACTAAGTCAATCTATTATTTTATATGATGGAGTTAATTTTACCATCTCAGAAATATATAAGCTGCAAGCGGATATCTCTCTCTCTCTCTCAATACCTTGTATCGCGCGCACAGGGTGAACCCTACTCTTATGCGCTTCTACATGTGCAGGATGCACGTGTACTACAGGTCACTTGCCTTTCTTTTATTTTTACCGTGTATATTTCTCGTTTGTCCTGCCAACCATTTAGGAAGCACTTTATGTAGCAGATATTGGAATCCGGGGTACTGAATAAGAACACGGCACAGGCACAAGATCGCACATATAGATAAAACTGCATCAATTTCTGCCCTGAAGAGCTTACACGCTAGTACAGGGGCGGCCAACTCCAGTCCTCAAGGGCTACGAACAGGTCACATTTTCTGGAGATCCCTGCTTCAGCACAGGTGGCTCAGTCTTCGAAGCACTGATTGAGCCACCAATGCCGACTTAGGGACTTCCTGAAAACATGACCTGTTGTAGCCCTTCAGGAAAAGAGTTGGCTACCCCTTTTCTAGTAGGTGTGTTGGGAGACGAAGAAGACCATAGAAGGTGTAAGGGCAGGGAGTGACCTGATGAAGTGATTTTTATCGTGAAACGCGTCGTGGTAGTTGCACGCTAGTTCCACAGTACGTCATAGCGCATAGACGTCGTGTACGCAACAAGACTTTGGAGTGCCGGGTACGCCGTCGAAACCGGCGGTCTGGGATCCTACTCACTGTGGTGATTCTCTTGGGACCCTTCCCCGCTACAGCCGACGTTAGCGACCGATTCCGGGCATGATGCCCGCTCACTGTGCTAGCTGCACAATGTATGAAATTCAAATGTGGATATTTCTCTTTTTATGAGCAAAATATATATTTTTCTAAATAGGCTGCGCCCCTTTGTTTGCGGATTTGTCACCGCCTGTCCTGACACATACAACAGGTTAGCACGGGTACTCTTCCTCTGATATTACTTCACCTTCAGATCAACGCCGTGCCAGTAACTAAATATAGCATGAAAAAGGTGCGTGCATACAGGCGCACACACGCACACACACAGGCGCACACACAGGCGCACACACAGGCGCACACACAGGCGCGCACACACGCGCACACACGCACACACCTGCTGCTAGATCTTCCTCTACTTTCCAGCGTTTTCAAGTTCAGCGAGCAACGCTCCCTTAACCCCAGCCTGACCCCCTCCTTTCCCTCGCTACCCTTCCTGAGAAAGTTCAGCGCTTCCTGGGAAAGGCTGCGGCCGCCTGTGTGATAATGTGCAGCGTCTTGGCTGCGGCCGAAGGATTTACAGGTGCCTGGCCCAAGACTGCTGGAGTCTGACCGGGGTCTGACCCCCCCTCTTACAATACGTGAACTCCTGCCCCGCTGATAAGGGCTGCCAGATAGGAGCTGGAGTTTACAAATAATTCCTTTGGGAACGTACAAGCGTCTTGGCCATAAAGACCGAGGTGACTGCGGGGTCGATTTCATGAGGGGGGGGGGGGGGGAAAGAAAACACTGGAATAATAAATAGTGTAATGTTTATGATAAGCGAGCCTTTTTATCCACAGGGCAAAAGTTCAAATGACACCATTCGGAAGCCCCATTTCTGAAGATTATTAGTAGTGTTATTTGTCAGGGGGAGGCTGGAGCGGAGGGGACTTGTGCCCTGATGCTTCCTACAGAAAACAAAAGAAGCAATTTCCTTTCGTTGGCAAACAGGATCTGGGCCATCGCTCAGCACAGGCCTTATCTCCAGGTCACCAGTGGGTCTGCGCCTGCAGAACCCCAGCGCCGCCGTAACACATACAGGCATCTGGGTCAACTTGCTCTCAGGAGCTGTGGGTGTGAAGCTGCAGTCACAAACAGATCCAGCAAACAAAGACAGGGCCCGGTGACCTGTTTCATGCCCCCTCGCCCCAGAGGAGGAAGGGCAAGGTACAATCAGAGCGTTCCAAAACAGAACCTTCCGCTCAATCTAAACATCGCAAGGACAAACACGGAGAACTAGTCACTTTTTGTTCAAAAAGTATTACTTTGAAAGGCAGCCCAATCGGGGATTTAACCCCTTGAATGTCAGAAGGGCCTGCAACGCACCGCTTTGGCTCCTCCGGTACTGAAAGGGTCAAAGTATCACTATTTCAGACCCCAGGGCAGTGTTTTTTAGTCTTTTTTTTTTGGTTAACCCCTTAAGGACGACTGATGCAAATTCGCCTCATACCATTCAATGACTTACATCTGATGATGTAAAAAAATTGGCATCAAGGGGTTAACGAACCCTACAATTATATTGCTGAAAACTGAGGAACCCCAACCCTAATAGCGTGTCTGAGATCAGATGCATTGTACGGATCCCCAACCCTCTCTAATAGCGCGTCTGAGATCAGATAACCCAGGGCTCTGTCCTGGGACCTCTTCTCTTTTCTCTGTACACACTCTCTCTAGGTGACCTAATAACATCTTTTGGGTTTAATTATCACCTCTATGCCGACGACACACAAATATACTTTTCAACACCTGACCTTACACCTGCTGTACAAACCAAAGTTTCTGAATGTCTCTCTGCTATATCATCCTGGATGGCCCTCCGACGCCTTAAACTCAACATGGCTAAAACAGAGCTCCTCATACTTCCTCCCAAACCTGGCCCTCCTTCCACATTACTGTTGGAACTACAATCATTCACCCAGTAGCCCAAGCACGCTGCCTAGGGGTCACACTCGACTCCTCTCTCACATTCGCCCCTCACATTCAAAACATTTCTAAAACTTGTCGCTTTTTCCTCCGCAATATAACTAAGATACGCCCTTTCCTCTGTTGTTCGACTGCTAAAACTCTGACTCAGGCCCTCATTCTCTCCCGTCTTGATTACTGTAACCTCCTGCTGTCCGGCCTTCCTGCCTCTCACCTGTCTCCCCTACAATCTATCCTAAACGCTGCTGCCAGAATCACTCTACTCTTTCCTAGATCTGTCTCAGCATCTCCCCTCATGAAATCCCTCTCCTGGCTTCCGATCAAATCCCGCATCTCACACTCCATTCTTCTCCTCACTTTTAAAGCTTTACACTCTTCTGCCCCTCCTTACATCTCATCCCTAATTTCTCGGTATGCACCATCCAGACTCTTGCGTTCTTCTCAAGGATGTCTTCTTTCTACCCCCTTTGTATCTAAAGCCCTCTCACGCCTTAAACCTTTTTCACTGACTGCCCCACACCTCTGGAATGCCCTTCCCCTCAATACCCGACTAGCACCCTCTCTATCCACCTTTAAGACCCACCTTAAGACACACTTGCTTAAAGAAGCATATGAATAGCACTGTGGATATTCTAAACACGATACATAATGCTTGGCCCCCTGCAGACGCACTTACCAGAACTCCCTCCTACTGTCTCTGTACGTTCTCCCTACCTACCAATTAGACTGTAAGCTCCTCGGGGCAGGGACTCCTCTTCCGAAATGTTACTTTTATGTCTAAAGCACTTATTCCCATGATCTGTTATTTATATTATCTGTTATTTATTTGATTACCACATGTATTACTACTGTGAAGCGCTATGTACACTAATGGCGCTATATAAATAAAGACATACAATACAATACAATACAATACAATAGATGCATTGTAAGGAACCCCAACCCTCTCTAACAGCGCGTCTGAGAACAGATACATTGTAAGGAACCCCAACCCTCTCTAATAGCGCGTCTGACATCAGATGCATATTAAGGATCCCCAACCCTCTCTAATAACATGTCTGAGATCAGATGCATTGTAAGGAACCCCAACCCTCTCTAATAGCGCGCCTGAGATCAGATGCATTGTAAATTCTACTGTATTTTGTACACTTTTGAAATTACCAGAAAATTGTAGGAACCTCTTTAGGGATGCCCTTGGGAACTCACGGTTAGGAACCCCCGTTGAAAAACACTGCCCTAAGGTTCCACAAAAAAAAAATAGCCTGTTATGTTCATTTTTTGGAATGCACTGCAAAGACCTCACTGGCAATGGAGTAGTTAAACCTGTTGAAGGTATAACGACTACCCCATGTCATCCAAAAAGTTGTAGCTCAGCATCTCTGCCACCTTCACACCACTGGACAGCAAACCTTGTGTGTTGTATTCAGTAGCACTTTCCTTAACTTGTTGCCCAGGATACTTTGCCAGGAAGTAGTCTGCCAGCCACGCTGGTACAGTCCAGAGGCAGCGATCATCATCAGCCTGCCTGATATCTGTGCTGGTGTGACTTGCAAACCATTGCACAGCACTGCATCAGCACCAAGACAGATTCTCATCAATCCCAAGAACACCTAATGCAGTGCCGAGGAAAAAAGGACTAGAAAAATAGGTCACTCAACATTAAAAGTCTATACATGTCAAAATACTCTTCTGGCATAGCAGACGGTAAAAAAAAAAAAAATTCCATCACCTCCGACCAATGTACAGAGCAAAGGTTCAAACTGTCCAGATCTAAACCCCATCTACTTCCAAACTAGAGATCTAACCTAAGTGTGGAGATGCTCCTGAAATCACTGATACTCAGCACCCACTTACTACGCCCTCTAGCCCCGCCCAAAGAGCCCCCGTATGGGGGCTGATATCATACAATATATGTAGCACACCCAGCATCAATCAGTACGTGCAATTCAAAGGCATATTACACCAGATTTTAGAACATAGCCTCAAAAACCTTAACTGTTCAATAATGAACATGAGCACAGTAGGTCACCTATGGCTGTGTGATGCAGCCACCTATTATTGGAGAAATCAAAGAAGCTTTAACTGGCATCAGCTCTTCCAGAAATGCCAAACCGTGCCCCCTTCCTTACTGCTGCCACATACAACAAGCTGGTGTGATGTTTCAGAAGGGGCTGTAACTATACCGAAACGTTGACAACTTACAACAAAAACTTTATTTATTTTTAGAGAGCCTGGTGTGCCCTCCTCTATTGCAATCCTTCTGTTTCAGAAGGAGCCACAAGAACTCGAACTGAACCTCAATGCTCTTCTGCCTCCCACATACTTGCGGTATCAAAAGTGACATCAGAAATCCAAGATGGCTGCCCACTGTGGACGGCGCGCTCCAAGTTCTATTTCCTCTTGAAGAGCTTGAACGTGTGCAGAGATTGCCACTTTCATCACAGTGAAGCAAGTTCCATTTTGTACCATGAGAAATTTGTCATTGGTTGTCATATCATTTTGTGGACCAACACATACATTAAATTACAGTGTACACCTAGGGTTGCCAGGTGGCTTCTCCAAAAATACTGGGACACAATAGTGAAAGGTGCGACACGCACGAGACACACATGCCCACAGCTCTCCATGCTGTTTCCTCCTCTCCTTGGCCCCACCCTCAGGCTGCTGACATCCTCCTGATTGGCTGCTACTCAGCATTGGTAATGCAGCCAATCAGGAGGAAGCTGCCTAGCCCACTAGCAACAGCCCTGCTCAGGGAAATCCCATGGCCCCCCAAGCCGGTCAGGTCACATGTCCAGAGAGGTGATACCGGTATACACACACGCCCAGAGAGGTAATACCGGTATACACATACACGCCCAGAGAGGTAATACCGGTATACACATACACGCCCAGAGACGTAATCCGTATACACGTACACGCCCAGAGAAGGTAATTCCGGTATATACACATACACAACCCAGAGAGGTATACCGTATATAACACACACACTACACCCAGAGGTAATTCCGGTATACCAAACGCCCAGAGAGGTAATTCCGGTATAACCATACACGCCCAGAGAGGTATTCCAGTATCACATACAACGCCCAGAGAAGTAATCCGGTATACAGGTACACACGCCCAGAGAGTTTCATTCCGGTATACACGTACACGCCCGAGAGGTTGTCATTCCGGATAACACATAGACGCCAGAGAGGTAATACCGGTATACACCATAAACCCCAGAGAGGTAATACCGTATACCCATACAACGCCCAAGAGTTAATACCGCCCAGAGAGGTGATCACCAGTATACACAATACGCCCAGAGAGGTAATACCGGTATACACATACACCCAAGAAGGTAATACGGTATAACACATACACGCCCAGAGGGTAATACCTTTAACACACACCCCAGAGAGGTAATCCCCTGTATTCACACACACGCCCAGAGAGGTAATACCTGTATTCACACACACGCACAGAGAGGTGATACCGGTATACACAGACACGCCCAGAGAGTGATACCGGTAAACACATCAAACGCCCAGAGATTAAACCGGTATAACAACTACACGCCCAGAGGTAATACCGGTACACACAGCCCAGAGAGGTAATACCTGTATTCACACACACGCCCAGAGAGGTATACCGGTATACAACATACGCGCCCAAGAGGTAATACCGGTATAAAATAACACGCCCAGAGAGGTAATACCGGTATACACATACTACGCAAGAGAGGTAATATCGGTATAACACATACACCCCAGAGAGCTAATACCGGTATACACATACACGCCCAGAGAGGTAATACCTGTATACACACACACTCCCAGAGAGGTAATACCGGTATACACATACACGCCCAAGAGTAATACCGTATAACACACACGCCAGAGAGTTAATACCTTCTATCACACACACGCCCGAGAGGTAATACCGTATCACATACACGCCCAGAGATTATACCGGTATACATACCGCCCAGAGGTAATACTGTATACACACCACACGCCCAGAGAGGTAATACCTGTATTCACACACCGCCCAGAAGGTAATACCGTTATACACATACACGCCCAGAGAGGTAATACCGGTATACACATACCCCAGAGAGGTATTACCGGTATACACATACATGTCCAGTATTGCCTCTAATTTTTTCGTTTCAATTTATTTTTATTGTTTTAGAGAGACATAACAAATATATAGTCTTGGAATACATATGATGTTTTAACAGTGTCACTTGTCCATACAACAAAGAGCATTACAGTTCGTCACTGAAATAAAATATGATATACACACGCGTCTCTCATGAGCTTAACAAAGGAAAGAAACGTAAAAAAGAACAGAAGGGTAGGGGTGAAGGGTGGGGGGTGGGGGGGTAGGACACAGCCCATTTGTCTGGTATTTCTGTTTTATTTATATGGGGTCCCTAGTTTCCTGGCCATATTTCCCAAATTTTTGTGAAATTTGTCAGTTTTCTGGTTCAAACTGTGCTGTGAGGAGCTCCAATCATCTTTATTTCCTTAGTTCCGTAAGACAGTCTGCCTAGATCGGCCAATTAACCTGTTTTCCAAGTCCGCCTCAATGACACAAGCGGGCAGCTGTCCATTACTGAGTGATCATCTTACTTTCTGCCGTTCCTAATTCATCTATTGGTTTGGCCAGCACCATGGTCAGCGGTTCCACCTCAACCTCCACCCCCAAGTACTCTCTGATCAATCTTTGTATCATGACCCAGAATACCTGAATTTTTGGGCAACTCCACCAAATATGAACCATATCTCCTTTTTGCCCGCATCCCCTCCAGCACAAATTCGGGAACCCGGGGAAGATCTTAGCCAGCCTGCTCGGGGTTAGGTACCAATGAAATAGAATTTTATAAATATTCTCTTTGATAGTGGTACAGATTGACGTTTTTGCAGCTACCTCCCAAATGTCCTCCCAGTCTTCTCTATCGATCTCTGTATTCAAATCTTCTGCCCATTTGATCATATAGCTATGTTGGGAACAACCCGCTGATCGCGCCAGGCCCAGATATATCTCCGAAATCAGCCCTTTACTGTAGTATCCTTTCCTACACAGTCTTTCAAAATTTGTTAAATCTTTGAATGCCGAATCTTTGGAGACTGATTGCAGGTAATGCTTAATTTGGAGGTAACCAAACACTGGTATATTTATGATTTTGTGTTTCTTCTCCAGCGCCTGGAGTGGTAGAATTATACCGTTATCTACAAAGTCGTCAGCTACCATCAGCTTTAACGTCTTAAATTTATTGAGTCTCTGTGGGAGCCAGCCTGGGGAGAATTCAGGGTTATGGAATATAGGGGTTAGTAGTGTTGGACTGGCTGTCAGACCATATTTATTTTTATTTCTAGACCATATCCGCCATGTACATTTCATTGCTCCCAGTTTTAATGTTTCCAAGAAGGTCTCTCCTCCCCTCTCGGTCCACATAGCAGCCGGGAGAGAGAGAAGTCTTGTATAGGTAGACTCAAGTCCCACCCAGCAACTGGTGGCTGGATCATTGTTCCAAATTATTGCTTGTTTGAGTTGGGCCGCCAAATAGTATTTAATGATATCCGGGACTGCCAAGCCTCCGCAATCTTTTGGGGCTAGCATAATAGATCTAGCTACCCTGGGTCTTTTATTTTGCCAGATAAATTGGAAAATTCTGTTTTGTATGTTTTTAAGCTCCGGCATTGGAATATCTATAGGAAGAGTCTGGAAATAATACAGGAGCCTTGGTAGGATATTCATTTTGATCGTGGCTATTCTTCCTAACCAAGATATCTGGTATTCGTTCCAGCTCTGGAGGTCCTTTTTTAGCCTCTCAAATAATGGTGGATAGTTATGTTTGTATAGCGTATTATACTCCCTTGTTATTTGGATTCCTAAGTATTTGATCTTTGTGGAGTTCCACTTATATTTAAAATTTGCTTGTAATAATTTGACTTCAGAATCCGATAGGGTTAGGTTCAATGCTTCCGACTTATCCATGTTGATTTTATATCCCGATATTTTGCTAAATTTATCTAGTTGTGAATGTAAGTTCGGGAGTGAAATCAAGTGGTTGGCGAGAGTTAGGATAATGTCGTCGGCAAATAGGGATATTTTGTAGTTTGTCTCTCCTATTACAATTCCATTTATGTTTTTTTCGTCTCTAATTGTTGCTGCCAAGGGTTCAATAGAGAGAGCAAACAGAAGCGGAGACAAGGGACATCCCTGTCGAGTACCATTCTTTATGTTTATAGGGTTTGAGTCTCCTCCTGGGAGTTTCACTATAGCCGTGGGAGATCTGTATAGGGCTCTTACACCTTCTAGATATGGGCCCTGAAATCCATATTTAAGTAGGGTTTTCCGCATCCAAGCTCAACAGGATGGCCTTTGTGGATGAGAGATGTACATGGTCGATTATATCTATAATTTTTCTAGTATTGTCTGAGGCCTGTCTGCCGGAAATAAACCCGACTTGATCTATATGTATCAGGCTTGGGAGTATGGGGGTCAGTCTATTTGCCAGAATTTTGCTGAACAGTTTTAGATCCGAATTAAGGAGGGCTATGGGGCGATAGTTACCACACTGTAGTGGGTCTCTCCCTTCCTTTGGTATGATTGCTAAATTAGCTTTAGACATAAATGGTGGGATGACTGTTCCTTCCAGAAACGCATTAAACATATCGAGTAGATACGGGGCCAGGACCGCCTTAAATTTTTTGTAGTATTGATTGGAGAATCCAATTGATTGGAGAATCCATCTGGGCCTGGCGTTTTGTTGGGTTTTAATTGGGCAATTGCATCTATCAATTCTTCTAGGGAGATTTCTTTATTTAGGTCTGAGAGGTTACTTTCCGAAAGTGTCGGAAGTTTACTCGCTTCTATGTATGTATAGATAGCCTCTGCATCTGATGATTTATTTTTGGGAAAATTTAGGTTATATAATTTGTTATAATAGTCCGAAAATTCGTTCGCTATTTGCGTCTCACAATGTGTCTTCGTACCTGATTTTGTCAAAATAGCTGTTATTTGGGATTTAGCTCTCATACCGCGCAATTTGGAGGCGAGTAATCGGTCGGCTTTATTACCTTTATCATAATATTTTTGTTTGGTCCACCGTAACGCCCTCTCCACTTCATCCATTTGGGTCTGCTTAAGTTCAGATCTAGTTTTGTCTAGCAATTTGAATAGTTTTTTCGAGGGATTAGTTTTATGTTTCTGCTCCAAAAGTTGGACTTTCTCCACTAGCTCATTATAGAGTTTTTGCTTTATTTTTTTCAAGGATTTCAATCCTACTCAAGGATTGATTATTTTCTGGGTACTAAAGACATCTTCCAGGCAACCTCCCAGTCAGACATAGGATCAATATCTTGGTCGGATCACGCCCCGTTCTCGCTGACACTCTCCCTCCCCTTCTATAGAACTAACCAATATAATTGGAAACTGAATGATTCTCTGTTAAATCAAGTAGATGTAGAAATAGAGATTAAACAAAAACTCAGAGAATACTTCACGCTGAATAAGGGCTCTGTAGAGTCACCAGCAATGTTATGGGAATCCCATAAGGCGACAATCAGAGGGAATATTATCTCCATAGCATCACATAAGAAAAAAATAAAGCCTCTAATTTTTTACTGGACAGTGTCTCCAAATTCAGGACAGTCCGGTTCAATACTGGACACCTGGCACCCCTATGCACCCCACTTGCAAAACCTTACAAGTTTCCACTTCATGAAGAAGGAGAAAATCATTTAATCTAAATGTGAAGTACCGTGTGAATCCTTGTGTGAAGCATTATACTGTACAAAGCCCTTTTAGGCACACGCCTCTTTTCTATAGAGTTTGCAACGTAATTTATAGTGCATTTAAGATTACTTGTTCAGTTTCAGAAGGAAGCGGAGTTCCCCCACTTGACAGGCAGAGATTTTAACATTAAATGAACGCTCCTTGCAAAATAACAGAGTATAACTGCACCTCGCACCTCTGCTGCTTAAAGAACGCAGACACAATATCTAGATTCCCACAGCCGCGCTGGCTACAGGAATACTGTAAGAACAAAATAACTAGGATGGGGCTCTCCTTTGAGCAATAAATAATCTAATTAGTGCAAAAATGCTAAATTACATGTATCCAACCAAAAATATTGGATACTCAGTGAACAGAGTGAAATATAGTGAAAAGGCAACCTAAATGGTGCTGTGAAACTCACATACAGTAAGTGAGTGTAAATGCATGGGAGTCCCGCACGCAACCTCCACTAAAAAAGAACCGATTCCCAGTTTCTTCAAAAGAGGACGATTTCAGGATAAGGGAGCGGGTCCTCAGCCTAAGGGAGCGGGTCCTCAGCCTAAGGGAGCGGGTCCTCAGCCTAAGGGAGCGGGTCCTCAGCCTAAGTGCGAGGTCCTCACCCTAGGGAGCGGGTCTCGCTAAGGGAGCGGGTACACTCACAGCCTAAGGGAGCGGGTCCTCAGCCTAAGGGAGCGGGAGTCGTCCGGTGCGTTATGCAAAAAATAAAACTGAGACACCAATAGTGTAATATGCAAATGACAATGTGAATCAAACGGACTGGTAAGTCTTCAACGATTATACTCACATTCCACGAGAAAATTCAGGTAATACACAAATCGCAAAGCCACAGATTGTGTATTGTCTGCATTGTCTCATAGAAAAGGAGTATACAGTAAACGCTGAAGCCTTACCAGTCCGTTTGATTCCCATTGTTATTTGCATATTACACTACTGGTGTCCCAGTTGTATTTTTTGCAGAACGCGCCGGTCGTCCCTCGCTCCCTCATGCTTCTGGAATCATACAGGAATACTGTATTGCAGCACACAGTACCAATGCAAGTTGCAGTGTTGCTAATAAAGTGCCCTCTTAATGGCTGCGTGCCCTCTCCCTGATCCCAGCAAAACCAAAGCACGGCGGCCCTCCGCTGTGCAGAAGCCTGCCGGGAAAAGCAGGGACATGTCACAGAGGCCGTGAACCGTTTCTGACACGCAGACAAAACATACCTGCAGTGAAAGGAAGGTAAACTCCTGCTGCTCTGTCAGGGCCCTTAACAGACGAGACAAAACACACCTGCCGAGGGAGCAGGTAAACTCCGGGAGACCCCTTTCACTGCTCCTGAAAGACGGGCAAACAATGGGTAAGGAGACGCCGCATGCAGCCTGTCTTCCCACGGCCCTCCCACCCAGCCAGAGCATACCTGGAGAGTAATGCACACGGAGACATTAGCAGCCCAAATAAGGGCAGGTGGGAACGTGCCCCCGTGTCCTCTCCCTGATCCCTACGGGGGAAACCGGAGCGTGACTACAATGTAGCTATAGCAGTTGCTAATTTCCCCTGAATTTAACCTCAACCTCGTCCTACACACCTTGTAGCTCCAATTTTATTTTAGATTGTAAGCTCCTTGGCAAATTGCACCTTTTTTTCCTACTGTGCCAGTGCCATGTTATTGTATTATCTGTCACACCCAGCACACTGGGGGGAAAAGCCAGGCAGGGCCTCTGTCTCCAGCACATGACAGAAAAGTGTCATACGGTCCCGTGTGCAGCAAATAAAAATACCACGCGTGAGCTTATTCACACGGCTCCGACAGCTCAGCAACCCTGCCCTTCCCCATTATCTCTGAGCATACAATGCTTCCACTGCAGCCAGGGATTCTGGGTAATGGCATGCTACGAGCACTCGGGTGTGTGGCTTCTTGCTTCTCTTCCATTTAAAGGGACAAAGTGACAGTTACTGTGTGCAAGGGCTCAGGGACAGTCAGCATGACAAACAGGAGCAGTGAAATAAAATCAGGTGGGGGGTTTTATCCAACTAAAAGCTAAAGGCTAATGTAAGGGAACAGACCTCTACCCTCTGACCCCCAGGTGGAAAGAAGTCTGATTTCATGAACAGGGATTTTTTTACCCATCATTCCACTTGCCTTCTGCAAACTCCAAAACCCCCCATAACTAGGCACCCAAAAAGGGACATTTCCAAATCCGAGCGCTGTGCTGCGTCACCGCCACGTAAGGCACGGCTGCTGAAAGCACCGGGTTACTTGTATTATGCTGCGATTCCCCGGGAATATGAAGCACTGAGCCAGGCGTTCTCAACACCCGGTCCTGACAACACCACCCCTCTCTCCCCCTCCTCCAAACAGGCCAGGCTTTACGGATATCCCAGCGTCAGCACAGGTGGCTTAGTCAGTGGCCGAGTCTTTGACTGACTGGGCCACCTGTGCTGAAGCGGGATATCCTGAAAATCGGATCTGTTGCGGGGATCTTGAGGACTGGAGAAGACCACCTCTGCGAGAAGCTCCTTCGCATATGAGGAAGCAGAGCTTGAAGGCCCAGTCACGAAAACCTTTACAAGTTTGTATGTAAGGTAATAAATGTGCGTTTAATATACAAAGACTGGTCTAAAGATCTAGAAAATAACCGTGCTAGATCACAGTAATAAACGCCGTGGATTTGCCTCCGTGCGGCCTGTCCCTGCGGCCTGTCCCTGCGGTGTCACGTCATTCGTGGCCCTGCCTGGCACAGAGATCACGGTGTAACCGGACAGAGGGGATGTTAGGAGAGAGGCGTTATAATTTCACATGTGCACGGGAGGCTGGGTGTTAGTAGCAGTGATACAGCCGAGGAGTTAGCAGTATATCTTTATTTATTTAGCGCCCACAATGTACTCAGCGCTTTACAAATGCAGCGCAGTGAATTATAACACAAGCGCAAACAAAGCCAGACAATAGGAAAGGGAATCCCTGCCCCGGAGAGCTTACACTCTAAGTGGTATGTTGGGAGAGTTAGAGACAGCAGGTGAGGGAATAAGTGCAGGAGATGGCAGCGCTTGGCCACAATGGTTGGTAGGAGTGACAGTGGGTGTGGGACAGGAGCCATGAGTGCAGGCTGTTGGGAGGCTTCATTTAAGATGTGAGTTTAAAGGTTTGTCTTATCTAAGGAGAGTGGAAAGTTACGTGGAATTGCATGGAAGTCTGATGCTTCCTGTACCATAAATGGCACCATAAAAAGTGACAACATGGCAATTCTACTTTTATTTAATAGTTAAAGAGAACAATAAACAATGTGTTTACCAGAAGAATGCTGGAAGTGTCTGGGCTGAAGCCCGCTTTTAACATTCTCAGACAGTGCAGAGAAATGTACTGTAATCCCACAGGAGGAGTCACCGTCGCCCCCCCCCCCCATTATTCAGGTTCAGTAAGGGTCAGTGTTACAGCAATGTTTCTGAACCTTTACGGTGCTGGCGGACCTCACACACTTCCCCACCAGGCGAGGTCGGGGGGTGGGAGCGGAAGTGGAGTGGTTCCCGTCAGAGCGGTCTGCCCGATTTCTCCCAAGATAACCAGAGCCTGAGCTGTTCCCAGGACACGCCCGAGCCGTCCCCAGGACACGCCCGAGCCGTCCCCAGCACACGCCCGAGCCGTCCCCATCACACCCGCCCTAGCTTCCCTAGGACACGCCCTAGCCTCCGTCCCCCCCAGCCGTCCCAGCACACGCCCGACCCGTCCCCAGAATACTCCCGCACCGTCCCAGCACACGCCCGAGCCGTCCCCAGGACACGACCAGCCGTCCCCCGACACGCCCGAGCCCTCCCCAGGACACGCCCGAGCCTCCCCAGTACACCCCCAGCCTCCCCAGGACACGCCCGAGCCCTCCCCAGAACACGCCGAGCCCTCCCCAGGACACGCCCGATCCCTCCCCACAGAACACGCCCAGCCCTCCCCAGGACACGCCCCGAGCCCTCCCCCATGACACGCCCGAGCCGTCCCCAGGACACGCCCGAGCCCTCCCACACCCGACGCCCGCCCCGACACGCCCGAACGTCCCAGACGCCCGACCGTCCCATGACACCTCGAGGCGAACACTCCGATCAGCGAAACCCCGAGCGACACGCCCGAGCTGTCCCAGGACCACGCCCGAGCTGTCCCGGACAACGCCTGCCACAGTTTATATCACATTTGCTTAAATAAGTCAATGAATGAAGTGAGAGCTGCACATTAGGAGAGAGACTCAAATCCTAGTTCTGGCAGATAAAAAAAAAAAAGAGCTGGTGGGAGACGCCCGCGGCCAGACACGATTGGAATAGAATAAACGTGTCACGGCGTGCTGCGCTCTTATTTGGCGTATCTTCTCCCACACACAGTTTCAACCACTTCCAAGCAATGCGCGTATTTAGATCATCAACAAATATACTGCTCACACTATTAAACATGGTTTAAAAGTTGTAAGGTTTTCCTTTGCCTTTACATTGGCGCGGTTTCACCAACACGGAATCTTGAAATAATTAAACCCATCTCCAATTGTTATTTGTTGCGTTAAACCCATTCTCTATGACAGGCATGGTCATCGAGCGCTTTATTCTCACTATGTAGTAACAAAGGAGGCAGAGGGTGTCGGTGGGTTTGGAAACCTTTCATGAACCAACAAGTACCTGATATGTTACAACGCTTTCCAACCAGAGGTTGGTCCAATAAAAAGGTATCCTTCCCGCCGTACCCCCTCTCCTCCTTTGTTACTACTGGCGGTCCCTCGGTTTATCCCACGGAATCCGTTCCCACACTGCCGGCGGGTAGTGAAAACGGCAGCGTGCGAATCCCACTTTAATGAGCGGGCGTGGTGATCTCAGACAACCGTTCCGACGTCGATGACGCGTTCCGCGGAATGCGTTGCAACGCGTCGATACTCCGTTCATCGGAACAGAAACGACGGCTAGAATGGACACTTGTACATGATCTCCTTTTATTCTGCACACGAATTGTCCCCGCAGACCAGTAAATATCAGCACAACGAAAAAGCAGATCATAAAACCCAATGTTTCTATTAACGCAGCAGTGAGGGTCAGTGATTGAGGGCTGCTGCAATCATGCAGTATAGCTTACACATTGTTGCATGTGAATATTCCCACCGAGGTTAGCTTGCGGTTTTAACAAGTGTCACACAATAGCCCGTGACAGCCGCACTGCTCAGGGTTCAGCAGGAGAAGGTCATAAAAAGCATATTTCTGGCTTCGATTCTCCCCCATACCGCTGTAATAAAGGCCACACATGTACAAATCACTCATACCTTGAAATGTCAGCCCACGGTCAAAGAACGCCATGTACGGGCGCACACACCAGACATGCAGACGGCCCGTTGCTGATGCCCCACATCACAGGCAGGGCCCATGAAAGCATATTAATGCCATCTTTTTAACTATAGGATCTGGGGAAACCCGAGTCACAGGACAACCACGGGACATCTCGGCGTGCATTCCGGGGAGCCTGGGGAGACTTCACTACTGGTACCCCCTGATAGTAACGTGGCTTCAGGTTCAATATCTCTTAAAGAAGACCGTGCCTCATACAAACTACGGGTTAAATGAGCTGATTTCTAACACTTATAAAGAAAAACGTTTGATATGTTGTCTCCTATATATTTTGGACCGTTGTTTGTCGTTCTCCCCGCCACACACGGGTTACTTTGAGCTAGTTTTACATAAACTGAACTTTTCGGGTAATCGATAGCTTTGGCGAATGTTTCCCTTGATGCCTTTTAGTGACGAGACTTCCGCTCTCCTAAATCTACAAGAAAACATTTTTGTTTTGTCCTTTTTAAAGTAATCAGACCACCTAGTACAAACAGAGAAACTTAATAGCGGAGACACGCGTGAATTCAGGCGCCCAGAAAAAAAGGGCAAAGTTAATTTCTTCACAGATACAAGAATAAAATTGCTAGTTAAGAAAAATCCATCAACGTTTTACGGCCGCGTTCATAGTATGACAGCGACGGCCCGCGCACGCCGAAACAAATGGCCTAGGACATGCGCACGGCCACAGAGCCCTCGCTGGGCACGCAGCGACGGAGCGGCCGACACTTTTCGAGACAAACACTTATTATATTTGACCACAGGCATGTGTCCGGCCGTCACGCATTTTCAGCAATGAGACAAAACCGCTCACGTCTCCCCCCCCCGGCTCCCAAAACCATCAAGCCCAGACCGGCACATCGCGCCATCCTACAACCACGGATCGCTTCTAGCACCGGCGTGTGGCGTCATGCGCCCATACTATATAACCGAGGCCTAAGGCACCAAAATGCCCCGATCAGAAGAATGTCTATTTTCCATTGTGAACAGTTTTTGGACAAGCTAACTGGCATTGTGCGTGAGACTCCCTATGATCAGACAGAGGGGGGTATTGCTGAGACACCCTATGATCAGACAGGAGGGTAGTTTGCAGTGACACACCCTATGATCAGAACAGTATGGGGGCATTTGCCCGTGAGACACTCATATGATCAGAAAGGAGTGGGGTATTTGCAGTGAGACTCCCCTATGATCAGACGGAGGGGGGGCATTTTGCAGTGAGACACCCTATGATCCCATGGGGGGGGCATTTGCATGTGGACCACCTATGATCACACAGGGGGGGAGCATTTGCAGTGAGACACCCTATGATCAGAAAGGAGGCGAGCATTTGCAGTGAGACACCCTATGATCAGACAGGAGGGGGGCATTTGCAGTGAGATCCCTATGATCAGACAGGAGGGGGCATTTGCAGTGAGACACCCTATGACTCAGAACAGGGGGGTCATTTGCAGTGAGACTCCCTACGCTCATACAGGAGCGGGTATTTGCTGTGAGACACCTTATGATCAGACAGGAGGGGGGCATTTGCAATGAGACACCCTATCATCAGACAGGAGGGGGGTATTTGCAATGAGACACCCTATCATCAGACAGGAGGGGGTATTTGCATGAAGACACCATACATCAACAGGAGGGGGTATTTGTCAATGAGACACCCTATGATTACACAGGAGGGGTATTTGCAGTGAACCCCTATGATACACACGGAGGGGAGCATTTGCATGAGACACCCTATTATCACACAGGAGGGGAGCATTTGCGTGAGACACCCTATTGATCAGAAAGGAGGGAGTATTTGCAGTGATACAACCCTATGATCAGACAGGAGTGTGGGGGGGGGGGGGTATTTGCAGTGAGACACCCATATGATCAGACAGGAGGGGGGCATTTGCATAGACTTCCCTCAAGATCAGACAGGAGGGGGGTATTTGCAGTGAGACACACCTGACAGACAGGAGGGGGGCCTTTGCAATAAAGACCCCTATCATCTGACGGAGTGGGGGGGTATTTTGCAGTAGACACCTTATGATCAGACAGGAGGGGGCAGGCATTATGACAATGAGACAACAAAACCCTATAACATCTGCAACAAGGAGTGGGTATTTGCAGTGAGACACCCTATCATCTGACAGGAGTGGGGTATTTGCAGTGAGACACACTACGATCACACAGGAGGGGGTATTTGCAGTGAGACACACTACGATCACACAGGAGGGGGTATTTGCAGTGAGACACACTACGATCACACAGGAGGGGGTATTTGCAGTGAGACACCCTATGATTACACAGGAGAGGGTATTTGCAGTGAGACTCCCTATGATTACACAGGAGAGGGTATTTGCAGTGAGACACCCTACGATCACACAGAAGGGGGTATTTGCCTGACACCCTATGATCACCAGAGAAAACATGAATCCCTTTCCTGCCAGGCGTGGCCACACACTGCCCCCTACTGTGCAAAGGGGTTAAACAGCAAAACGTGATCACGTCACACGGAAATGTGAGCGCAATGCGCAAGCGCAGCACAGCAGCAGGTACATTCCCACTGATGCATTCCCACTGATCTGCCACCACTGGTAGTGATGGGTAACGGGTCTCGGATCTTAGTGAATGAAGCCGTCAAAAAAAATCAACTACTTAAAAATCCCTTTGCAAAGCCTGCAAGTTTCTTTTTGTTACTCTCTTGCATTTTCCCCTCGATGCACAGCGAGTGCAGGCCGGGGGCCCCGTGGGACACTTACCAGAACAGTGTAGATGTGCAAGCAGCGGTAAACTGGAGAGAAATCCACCAGGTCCTGAGTGCCAGGCGCCTGTCGGAGACATGAGGTGCAGAGCCTGCATTAAGAGGAAGGGGTGCGCTAACCAGACACACACACACACACACACACACAGACACACACACACACACACACACAGACACACACAGACACACACAGACACACACAGACACACACAGACACACACTTCTTATTTTAGCCCCACACACTTACATTTTATCACGTTTTAAGATCTCAGAAATGGAAACCTATATTTAGTCTTAAGACGCACACCATCTCTTTTTCTCCTCAATATGATGGAGTGCTTTATGTACAGTATGATCAAACCCTGCTACGTGCCAACATTCAGGTTCCTCTTGGAGAACAAGGGAGATTTCCATGGACATACACAGTTGGGATAACACTCTTACCATGTACATGCAGATGCAGCAAGATTAAGGATCTTCGGTGCCCCTGCCACCCACGGCGGTACCCGGCACCGGAGGATTAACACTGGGATGGATCCCATTCGGAAGCATGGAAACCCCCCAGCGGCACGATCACGCAGACACTGTGCCAGTAAGTCCTGCTACATCTGTATGGCCACCTACGAAGCTTTAATCAGCCACCGGCAGGGTAATCTAACAATCTTACCACCTCCCCACACACCTGGGGCGCCTCTTCCTATAAAGAGGACTGGGGTGAAATCTTACAGCTTCACCAATAACACATTTTTGATACACTAACACCAAGGTTACATAACACCTCACACACAAACATCTGGGGCATCTACAGCACTTCTCATACAGGTACATCAAGGACATACCATTCCCACACAGAAACATCAGGGACACCTACCTCTCACTTCCATCACACAGACTCACCCTACATAAAAACCAGCCATTCACGTTACCTCTTCCTCATCTTCATCTTCCACATCCAGGATCCCAGAATCCTGCTCAGACATGGGGCTCGTGCCATTCACCTCTGGACTTAGGCAGAAGTCCTTCTTCGATTTCCTCCCAAGGCCTCCCTTGGTTTGCTGGGATAGGATGTTATCCAAATTTCTCTGCTCCTGCGCCTGGAAAAAGGGAGGTGCGTAATTAGGGAAGCGTTCGTTAATGCAGTCTGCAAGGAACACGCTGATCAGCCCACAAGACTAAATAGGTAACTTACACAGCCAGCTGCAGCGTGCTACCTTCTGCGGCCAACTTAGGATCATTTATAAACAGTGTTTCATCTCAAATTAACAATGCCGGTTTAGAGGCATTAATAATAAAGCCGCCACTGGGGGGAATCAACGAAGCCGATTAATGCCAAAGACAGCCAGTCCTCGCGGATCTCCCAGCACAGAAGTGGGAATCGCACAGATCTTGGATTGTATTAAACACGTTAAAGTGGATACAGAAACATAGTATTTGGTGGCAGGGAAGAACCACGAAGCACACCCAGTCTCTCCCTTTTCCGATCGGCTGCAAAACCTCAGATCCCAGGCATTAATATTTAGGATAGCCCTTTGGTCTGTCCCAAACACTCTAAAACCTCGGTTGAGAAGCTGCTCCACCACCCATTCAAGTACTTCTCCCGAGTCTGCCAGCCTCCAGCTTCAGAGCATGGACTTGTTCCACCACTCCCTTTTTCTGACATATACTTCCCTCCTGTACTTTGTTAAATGTTAATGTATCCCACACCTCCCTTGTCTTCTCCAAGCTAAGGAGAGGCAAGCTAAGGGCACCCAGCTCTGATCAGTATTATGCTGTAGATCATGCACCCTTTTTTTGTAGCAAGTCTTTGCCCAATTTCCCCTTTATTCCTGTGCTCCTGGAGATGTGATCCCCAGAACTAACCACGGTCCTCTGGGTGAGGTCTCACCCATGATCTATAGCGGCACCACCAGCCCTCTCTTTCTGCTGCTAATACCTCTCTCTCTATAACAGGGGTGCGCAAAGTTTCGGTGCTACGCCCCCCCCCCCCCCCCCCCCCCCCCCCCCCCCGGCCCCCCCCCCCCCCCCCCGCCTTCCTAGAGCGTCGTCTGATGCCGTGGGGTCATGTGACGTTGCGTCGCCACAGCAACGAGTCTTCTCTTCTGAGCCATGGTAGGAGAGAGTACAGAGGCCTCCTGCTGTCCCCAGCATTTAATTTGAATGCCTTGGAGAAGAGCGTGGGGCCTATGTTTGCGCCTCGCCCCCCTGTAACCGCCCCAAAAAATCTTGCGCCCCCCCAATTTGCACCCCCCTGCTCTATAACATCCTGCTGGCTTTCCCCACTGCGCTGTTACATTGCTCGGTTATTTAAGTCACCTGAAATAATGACGCCCAGGTCCCTTACCTCTGCAGAAGGTGACATTATGGCGCCATTAATCTTGTACGCCGACTTTAGATTTCCCCGTCACCCACGTGCATCATTTTGCACTTTTTGGCATTAAATTGTAGTTGCCAAACGCTTGACCATTCCTCCCATCTTCCTAAATCATTAGCCATTTTGTTTACCCGCCCTACAGTGTCAACCCCAAGCTTTGTGCTATCTGCAAATAAACCACACTCCCCTCCCAAACATTTATATTCTCCCTAATAAAGACATCAAACAGCACCGGTCCCAGTACAGATCCTGGAGGTACTCCACAAAGAGCACCGGTCCCAGTACGGATCCTGGAGGTACTCCACAAACAGCACCGGTCCCAGTACAGATCCTGGAGGTACTCCACAAACAGCACCGGTCACAGTATGGATCCTGGAGGTACTCCACAAACAGCACCGGTCCCAGCACAGATCCTGAAGGCAATCCACAAACAGCACCGGTCCCAGTACAGATCCTGGAGGTACTCCACAAACAGCACCGGTCCCATACCATATCCTGGAGGTACTCCACACAGCACCGGTCCCAGTACGGATCCTGAGGTAACTCCACAAACAGCACACGTCCCACACAGATCCTGGAGGTACTCCACAAACAGCACCGGTCCACAGTATGGATCCTGGAGGTACTCCCAAAACAGCACCGGTCCCCAGACAGATCCTGAAGTCAATCCACAAACAGCACCGGTCCCAGTACAGATTCCTGGTGGTACTCCACAAACAGCACCCGGTCCCATTACAGTCTCCTGGAGGCACTCCCCAACAGCACAGGTCCCAGTACGGATCCTGGAGGTACTCCCACAACAGCACGGTCCCCAGTACAGATCCTGAGGTACTCCAAACAGCACCGGTCACAGTACAGATACCTGGAGGTCCCACAAACATCAGACCGGTCCCATCTACAGATCCTGGAGGTACTCCAACCAACAGCACCGGTCCCATACAGCATCCTGAGGGTACTCCACAAAACAGCACCGGTCCCAGTACAGCTCCTGGATAGTACTCCACCAACAGCAGCGGTCCCAGTACATCCTGGGGTACTACTCCACAAACAGCACCGGTTCCCAGTACAGATCCTGGAGGGTCACTCCACAAACAGCACCGGTCCCAGTAGCAGATCCTGGAGGTACTCCAAACAGCAACCGGTCCTAGGTAGCTCAAGCACCGGTCCCATCCGGAGGTACCCCACGCTCACCTTATCCGATTCCTCTAATATACTCCCAATTTCCCACCACTCCCTATCATGCCCCGCCCACTCTAATCCGTTCCTAACATATTGGTCCCCCTTACCTTTGCCTCTCAGCCCGCTATCTATCCGCTAGAGCCAATCCCGAGCATGGCCAATTCTTCCATGTGGGACACCGTCAACGACCTAACTAAAATGTAGAGAAGCTTTATCTACATACAACACTGGCTCCTTCTCTGGGATCCCATTTCCCCCAGCTGTGTGCTTCCTATTCATTCCACAGTGGCTCCTTCTCTGGGATCCCATTTCTCCCAGCTGTGTGCTTCCTATTCATTCCACAGTGGCTCCTTCTCTGGATCCCATTTCTCCCAGCTGTGGTGCTCCTATTCATATCCACAGTGGCTCCTTCTCTCCTGGGATCCCCTTTCCCCCCAGCGTTGTCTTTCCTATTCATTCCACCAAACTCCCACACCCTCTTTCCACTGCAGTAGGTGCCCCTTTTGGGGCAGTTCTGGGCTGCTATCACATAGGAGCTGTACAATGGAAGTTTGCCATGAAGTGCCTGCGAGCTACAACCCCCAACCCTGCCAGAGCCCATGTAGTATGCATGTATATCTTTTATATAGCGCCAAAAGTGTACTCTGCGCTGCCAAAGACTATAGTACTAAATTTATAATTAACACATACGGAAGAATCCCTGACGCAGACACTTACAATCTAAGTGTATGTTTGGAGACTACAGAGCACAGCAGGTTTAGGGATGCGTGCAGAGATGGCAGTGCTTGGCCCAATGGTTGTTAGGAGTGACTGTGTGGTTGTGGTGACAGTAGCCAGGAGTGCAGACTATTTTGGGATGCTTCTTTGTGATGTAGGTCCTTAAGTTTGGTCGGTATTAATAGATGGGTTAATACCATTAGCAGGGAAGAGGCGACATGCAGGCATGCGTGGATGTGTAAATGGCTGGTCCGCAGACCTCTCACCGTCCAGGGAGACCTCTGAGGCGCAGTCGCCACTAGTTGGCGCTGTGTGGGTCAAAAGGATACGAACACCGGCCCTATTTCCGCCTGCAGCCATGCAATCTCTTCCTGCAACGGAGAGCAATGGGACACGCACCTCGCAGATGGGACAGCACCTTGCAGATGGGACAGCACCTTGGCATAGATGGACAAGCACCTCGCAGATGGCGCAACCTGATTCTGAGAATGTCTCCCGAAAACTGCTGCCCGTCACCCATTTGCACTGGACAACGCCAAACGTTGTAGCAGCTGTACATGCATTTTCAGTGTGTGTGCTACTCTACTGTGTCTATGGTTTAAAACAACCTCCTGTTTGTTTTAACCTCAGACTTACAAACCCAGCGGCCTTGAACTATTAGAGGCTTACGGGAAAGTGAGCAAGCGCCAACTCATCTATTAAAGGCAATATAATAATACTAATAATAATAAAGAAAATAATAAATTATAATTAAAATGCAGCTTTTTGGCTAACTTTCAAAAAAATGATTTCAATACTTGCAAGCTAAAAACATCATCATGATTTTATACATTGTAACCTCTCTGCCAATATCTCACGTTTTACTAATAAGTGGGACTGCACTTTAAAAAGGTATCTGAAGTCCTTTATCTGAGGAAGGAGGAGAAAACGTCTTAATGAGTCACAAAACTCTTGATGCTTAAGTAAATATCATTAAGTTGAATGGGAAAGATAACAGCACTTAACACTGGACAAGCATAACACTACAGGCTGTCCACTCCTGTGTAAATAAGAGATTAGGCAGCTGGCAGGTGTGAAAGTAGTGACACAGTGCCAGTGCTGCGGGCAGGTCTGAAAGTATCACACAGTGCCATGCAGGTCTGAAAGTATCACACAGTGCCATGCTGCGTGGCAGGTCTGAAAGTATCACACAGTGCCAGTGCTGCGGGCGAGTCTGAAAGTATCACACAGGCCAGTGCTGCGGTCAGGTCTGAAAGTATCACACGTGCCATTGCTGCAGGCAGTCTGAAAGTAGCACACTGTCCATTGCTGCTGGCAGGTCTGAATATCAACTGTTCCAAGTGCTAGTCGTGCAGGTCTGAAAGATAATCACACAGTGCCAGTGCTGCGGGGCAGGTCTGAAAGTATCACACTGTGCCAGTTGCTGCTGGCAGGTCTAAAGTATCACACAGTCCAGTGCTCGGTGCAGGTCTTAAAGTTCTCACACAGTGCCAGTGCTGCGGGCAGGTCTGAAGTTATCACACATTGCCATTGCTGGCGGCAGGTCTGAAAGTATCACACTGTGCCAGTGCTGCGGGCAGGTTCTGAAAGTATCACAGTGCCATGCTGCGGGCAGTCTGGAAGTATCACACGTGCCAGTGCTGCGGGCAGGTCTGAAAGTATCACACTGTTCCAGTGCGTCGGCATGGTCTGAAAGTACCACCAGTCCATGCTGCGGGCAGGTCTAAACGTACACACGTGCCGCGGGCAGGTCTGAAAGTACACACAGTGCCAGTGCCAGGGGCCCGCGGGCAGGTCTGAAAGTATCACACAGTCCATGCCCAGCTGCTGCGGGCAGTCTGAAAGTATCACACAGTGCCAGTGCTGGCGGGCGGTCTGAAGGATCACACACTGTGCCAGTGCTTGCGGGCAGGTCTGAAAGTAATCACACGTGCCAGTGCTGCGGCAGGTCTGAAAGTATCACACAGTGTGCCAGTGCAGTGCGCGGCAGTCGAAAGTATCACCACATGCCCAGTGCTGCGGCAGGTCTGAAAGTATCACACAGTCCATTGGCTGCGGGCAGTGTCTGAAAGTATCACACAGTGCCAGTGGCTGGCGGCAGTTCTGAAAGTATCACACGTGCAGTGCCTGCGGGCAGGTCTGAAAGTATCACACAGTGCCAGTGGCTGCGGCAGGTCCGAAAGTATCACACGTGCCAGTGCTGCGGGCAGTTCTGAAAGTATCACACGCCAGTGCTGCGGGCAGTCTGAAATATCACACAGGGCCAGTGCTGCGGGCAGGTTTGAAAGTATCACACCAGTGGCCATGTCTGCAGGGCGGTCTGAAAGTATCACACAGTGCCAGTGCTGCTGGCGCAGGTTTGAAAGTATCACACCAGTTGCCATGCGTGCGGCGCAGGGTCTGAAAGTATCACACGTGCCATGCGGCGGGCAGGTCTGAAATATCACACAAGTGCCAGTGCTGCGGCAGGTCCTGAAAGTATCACCACAGTGCCAGTCTCGGGCAGGTCTGAAAGTATCACACAGTGCCAGTGCTGCGGGCAGGTCTGAACAGTATCACACAGTGCGCCATTGCTGGTGGCATGGTCGGAAAGTCACACAGTGCCAGTGCTGCGGGCAGTTCTGAAAGTATCACCATGTGCCAGTGCTGCGGGCAGGCTGAAAGTATCACACACTGTGGCAGTGCTAGCGGCTGGCTCTGAAAGTATCACAACAAGTACAAGCTGAAATCACATGCTGTGCGGCAGTGTCTGAAGTATCAACACAATTGCCTGCTCCGCGGCTCGGTCTGAAAGTATCACACAGTGCCAGTTGCCAGGTCTGAAAGTATCACACAGTGCAGTGCTGCGGGCAGGTCCTGAAAGTATCACACAGTGCCAGTGCTGCAGGTCTGAAGTATCACACAGTGCCAGTGCTGCGGTGGGCAGGTCTGAAAGTATCACCCAGTGCCCGAGCGCAGTTCTGAAAGTATCACACTGCCAGTGCTGCGGGCAGTCTGAAAGTATCACACCAGTGCCAGTGCTGCGGGCAGGTCTGAAAGTATCCACAGTAGCCAGTGCCGAGGTCTGAAAGTATCACACAGTGCCAGTGGCTGCGGCAGTCTGATCTCACACATGTGCCGGCTGCGGGCAGGTCTGAAAGTATCACAGCAGTGCCAGTGCTGCGGGCAGGTCTGAAGTATCACAATGCAGGCTGCGGCAGGTCAAGTATCCACACGTGCAGTGCTGCGGCAGTCTGAAAGTATCACAACAGTTGCCACGTGCTGGCGCGCAGGTCTGAAAGTATCACACAGTCAGGGGCCGGGCAGTCTGAACGTATCACCGTGCCAGTGCTGGCGGCAGGGTCTGAAAGTATCACACAGTGCCAGTGCTGCGGGCAGGTCTAAGTATCACACTATCCAGTGCCAGTGCTGCAGGCAGTCTGAAAGTATCACACTCGTTCGCAGTTGGCTGTCGTGGCAGGTGAAGTATCACACAGTGCCAGTGCTGCGGGCGGTCTGAAATTCACACAGTGCACATTGCCTGCGGGCAGGTCTGAAAGTATCACACAGTGCAAGTGCTTGCGGGCCAAGTCTTGAAAGTATCACACAGTGCCAGCTTGCCTGCGGGCAGGTTCGAAGTATCAACTGTCAGTGTCCCGCTGGCAGGTCTTAAGTATCACACATTGCCAGTGCTGCGGGCAGGTGCCCTGAAATCTCACACAGTGCCAGTGCTGCGGCCCTGAAGTCTACTGCCGGCTGCAGGTGAAAGTATCCATCACAAGTGGGCCAGTGCTGCGGGCAGTCTGAAAAGTATCAACAAGTGTCCAGTTGCTGCGGCAGTCTAAAGTATCAACCGTGCCATGCTGCTGGGCCGGTCTAAAGTATCACACAGTGCCAGTGTCTGCGGGCCCAGTACTGAAAGTATCACCGTGGCCAGTGCGCTGGCTCTGAAGATACAGCAGGTCGTCAGGCAAAGTATCACACATTGCCGTTGCTGCGGGCAGTCGCAAGTATCACCACAGTGCCAGTGCGCGGCATGACTGAAAGTAGTCCACACTAGTGCACGTGCTGGCGGCATCTGAGGTAATCTCACACAGTGCCGTCTGCGGGCAGGTTTGAAGATCACACAGTGCCAGTGCTGCCGTGGCAGTCTGAAAGTAATCACACTCACTTGCCAGTGCTTGCGGGCAGGCTGAAAGTATCACACACGTGGCCGGAGTCGAAAGTACACCTGTCCAGATCGCGGCAGGTCTGAAATATCAATCACACGGCCAGTGCTGCGGGCAGTTCTGAAAGTATCACCAGTGCCAGATTGCTTGCGGCATGTCTGAAATATCACACAGTTGCCAGGTTGCGCGGCAGTCTGAAATCTTCAACCGCACGTGCCGCGGGCAGGCCTGAAAGTATCACACGTGCCATGTCTGTCTGGGCATGGTCCTGAAAGTATCCAACGTGCCAGTGCTCGGGCAGTCTGAAAGTACATCCACAGTGCAAGTGCTGCGGGCAGGTTCTGAAAGTCACACAGTGCCATGTCTGCAGGGCAGGTCTGAAATTATCACACAGTGCCAGTGCTGCGGGCAGTGTACGAACGTATCACACTGTCCATCTGCGGCAGGTGAAAGTATCACACGTCATGCTGCGGGAGGTCTGAAAGTTCACAACAGTGCCAGTGCTGCGGCAGGTCTGAAATTCACACATGCCAGTGCTGCGGGCCGGTCTGAAAGTATCACACAGTGCCAGTGCTGGCGGGCAGGACTGAAGTATCACACAGTGCCAGTTGCTGCGGGAAGACTGAAAGAATCGTCCAGTGCGGGGAAAATAAGTCATCCCAGTCGAGTTAATGCCATTGCGGGAGTACTGGCATTGCATTCTGACGGCAGTCGAATTCAGTGCATCGCGCACGGTTAGTATCACACAGGCATGCTGCGGCAGGTCCTAAGTATCACACAGGTGGGAGCAAAAGAACAAGCCCCCGGCAGCTCAAGTTACGTTGGTGCTGATATCACCGTAGTCTGCGGCTCTGAATTCACCTGTTGTCAGTGCTCGCGTCTGTATCACAGTGCATGCGGCGGTTTTGAAAGTTTTGGCAGTGAGGTTCTGTAAGTTACCTTCAGTGTGGTCTGTTGAGTTCAACAAAGTTCCAGTGTGTGCGCGTTAGTATATTGCTTTGCCAGTTAGTTCGCATGTGCATTCTGGCTTTGAGTTCTAACAGTCCATTGCTGCGGTTCGTCTGATAACCACTGCTTGTGCGTTTGAAGTTCACCATATCTCAGTGTGGTTTCGTTTTTTTTGTTGTTTGTTTTTTTAGTCTGGTTCACCTGTGTCGGCATCTGAATTCACCTAGTTGTGCTCAGTTGAAATATCTCATCATTCTCGGTTTGTTTTTCGTTTTTCTTTTTTTGAGTTATCAAGTTTGTTTTTGTGTGTTTTTTTCTGGCATTGTGTTGAGTGATCACCTCCGTCTCCCCCCCCCCCCCGCGGGCCCAAGTCGACCCCAGTATCCCCCCCCTCCAGTGCGCGCAGCCCCCCCTAAACACACGCCTCGCAACGAACCACGTCCCCCGGCAGTCGAGACCACCATGCTGCTGGCAGGTCTGAAAGTATCACACAGTGCCAGTTGCTGCGGCAGAGTCTGAAAGTATCACACTTGCCAGTGCTGCGGAATGCTGAAAGTATCACACAGTTGGCCAGTGCTGCTGGCAGCTGGAAAGTATCACACAGTGCCAGTCTGCGGCAGGTCTGAAAGTATCACACAGTGCCAGTTCCTTGCGGCATGTCGAAGTATCACACAGTGCCAGTGCTGCGGCAGGTCTGAAAGTTAACACGTGCCAGTGCTGCGGGCAGGTTGAAAGTATCACACAGTGCCATGCTGTCGTTCCAGGTTCTGAAAGTATCACACAGTGCCAGTGCTGCGGGCAGTCGAAAGTATCACACATGGCCAGTGCTGCCGCGGCATGCAGTCTGAAAGTATCACACAGGTGCTCGTCATTCTGAAAGTATCACACATTGCCATGCTGCTCAGGTCTGAAAGTACTCACACGGTGCGTGCTGCGGGCAGGTCTGAAGTATCACACAGTGCCAGTTGCGCGGCAGGTTCTGAAGTATCACACAGTGCCATGCGGCAGTCTGAAAGTACTCACACAGTGCATTGCTGCGGCAGGTCTAAATGTATCACACAGTGCAGTGCTGCGGCAGGCTTGAAAGTACTCACACAGTGCCAGTGCTGCGGGCAGGGTCTTGAAAGTATCAACAGTGCCAGTGCGCGGTGCAAGGTCGCTAAATGTATCACACAGTGCCAGTGCTGCGGGCAGGTCTGAAGTATCACACGTGCCAGTGCTGCGGGCAGTTTGTGAAAATCACACACAGTGGCCAGTTGCTGCGGGCAGGTCTTAAGTAACACACAGTGCCAGTGCTGCGGGCATTGTCTGAAGTATCACACAGTGCCAGTGCTGCGGCAGGTCTGAAAGTTCACACGGCCAGTGCTGCGGGCAGGTCCTGAAATATCACCGTGCCAGCTGCGGCAGGTCTGAAAGTATCACACATTGCCAGTGCTGCTGGCCGGTCTGAAAGTTATCACAGCAGTGCCAGTGCTGCGGGCAGGTCGAAAGTATCACACAGGCCAGTGCTGTCGGCAGACTGAAAGTATCACACTGTTGCCGTGCCGCGGCATGGTCTGAATTATCACACAATGCCAGTGCTGCGGGCAGGTGCTGAAAGTATCACACAGTGCCAGTGCTGCGGGCAGGTCTGAAAGTATCACACAGTGCCAGTGCTGCGGGCAGGTCTGAAAGTACACACGTGCAGTGCTGCGGGCAGGCTGAATTTCACGTGCCGTGCTGCGGGCAGGTCCTGAAGTATCACACAGTGCCAGTCTGCGGGCAGGTCTGAAAGTATCACACAGTGCCAGTGCTGCGGGCAGGTCTGAAAGGTTCACACAGTGGCCAGTGCTGCGGGCAGGTCTAAAGTATCACACAGTGCCAGGCTGCTGGCAGACTGAAGTATCAACCGATGCCACGTGCTCGGCAGTGCTGAAATTATCACCGCGTGCCAGGCTGCGGAGTCTGAGTGATCGAGACACAGTGCCTGTGCTGCGGCAGGATGAAAGTACACACAGTGCCAGTCTGCGGGCAGTCTTGAAATATCACACTAGTGCCAGTGCTGCGGGCAGGTCTGAAAGTATCACACAGTGCCAATTGCCTGCGGGCAGTTTGAAAGTATCACACAGTACGCGCTACTGAGTTCAGTTGCTCGTGCGCGGCATGTCTTAAAGTATCACACAGTGCCAGTGCTGCGGTGCGTTCTGAAAGTATCAACCACCGTGCCAGTGCTGCGGGCAGGTCTGAAAGTATGACTGCTTGGCTGGTGTGTCAGCGAACAGTGCCAGTGCTGCGGGGCAGGTCTGAAAGTATCACAGTGCCGTGCTGCGGGCAGGTCTGAAATTCACCAGGCCAGTTCGCGTGCAGTTAGAATAATCACACAGTCCAGTGCTGCGCGGTGCATGTCGAAAGTGATCACACAGTGCCAGTGCTGCGGGCAGGTCTGAAAGACACACTGGCCAGTGCCAGTGCCGCGGGCAGGTCTGAAAGTATCACACTGTGCCGTGCTGCGGGCAGTCTGAAAGTATCACACGTGCCAGTGCTGCGTGGCAGGTCTGAAGTACCACCAGTGCCAGTTGCTGCGGGCAGGTTCTGAAAGTATCACACGTGCCAGTGCTGCGGGCAGGTTTGAAGTATCACACGTGCCAGTGCTGCGGGCAGTCGGAAGTATGCACAACAGTATACACGTAGGTGCCCGGGAGGTGATAGAGTAGCAGGCGTAAGGCAGTGGAAAGATCTGAAAGAGTGGCGGTCAGAAGGATGGGCAGAATGGGAAGAAGGTGGGAGGGGAGCGGGCGGGTCTGAAAGTATCCTCATGCGTGGGCAGGTCTGAAAGTATCACACAGTGCAGTGCTGCGGGCAGTCTGAAAGTATCACAGCCAGTGCTGCGGGCAGGTCGGAAAGTATCACACAGTTGGCCAGTGGCTGCGGAGCTGAAAGTATCACACAGTGCCAGTGCTGGGGCAGGTCTGAAGTACACACAGTGCCATGCTGCGGGCTGGTCTGAAGTATCACACATTGCCAGTGCTGCGGTGCAGGTCTGAAAGTACACACAGTGCCAGTTCTGCGGGCAGGTCTGAAAGTATCCACATGTGCCAGTGCGTGCGGCAGGTCAGGTCTTGAAAGTATCACACGTGGCCAGTGCGCGGGCAGGCTGAAAGTATCACACGTGCAGTGGGCTGCGGCAGGTCGGAAAGTATCACAGTGCTTCTGCGGCAGGCTGAAGTATCAACAGCCATGCTGGCGGTCCTGTCTGAAGTATCACACAGTGCCAGTGCTGCGGGCAGGTCTGAAAGTATACACAGTGCGCAGCTGCGCAGCAGGTACTGAACGTAATCACCACAGCTGCAGGTTCTGCGGGCAGGTCTGAAAGTATCACACAGTTGCCTGCTCGGGCAATGTTGAAAGTAATCTCCACATGGCCAGTGTCTGCGGGCAGGTCTGAAAGTATCACAGACGTGCACAGTGCTGGGAGTCTCGAAAGTATCAACAGGTCCGGTGCAGGTCTGAAAAGTTTTTAGTACACGTGCCTATTGCTGCGGGGGTCTGAAAGTAATCTACACCGTAGTAGCCAGTGTGCTGGGCGGTCTGATAAGTACACACCAGTGCCAGTGCTGCGGGCATGTCTGAATAGTTCAACGACAGTGTGGTCGCGGGTAAGGTCGAAAGTATCACACTATCCTTGTGCAGTCAGTGCTGCGGTTGCAATGTCGTGAAAGTTATCACTACAGGTGCAGTGCTGCGGGCGTAGGCTGAAAGGGTACACGTGCCAGTGCCGATTCCAGTCTGAACAGTACACATGCAGTTCGCCAGTTGCTGCGTGCAGGTTCTGAAAGTATACACAGTGCCAGTGCTTGACTGGCGGTCTGAAAGTATCACCACGTGCCAGTTGCTGCGGGCAGGTCTGAGTATCACACTGTGGGAGTGCCGTGCGAGTGAAGTCAGTGTGACAGGTCGGGATAAGTATTGTATCACCATGTGCCCAGTGACACGGGCCAGGTCTGAAAGTATCAACGTGCGCAGTTGCTAGCGGGCAGGTTGAAAGTATCACAACTAGCTGCTAGTGCTGGGCGGGTCAGGAATCAAGAGCGTCTGGTTGGGGAGGGTGAATAGTATCACACTGTGCCACATTGTGGGCGGGCATAGGTGCTGAAAGTTCACACTAGTTGTGCAGGTGCTGCTGGGGCAGTGTTTCAGGTGTTGAAGTATACACAGTTGCCCAGTTGCTGCGGGCAGGTCTGGCCATGTGGCGAGAGTTGATGTAGTCACAGTGCCAGTTTGCTTGCGGGCAGGACTGAAATGATCACACGACTAGTTCCAGTGCTCGCGGGCAGTGCTCTGAAGTAAGCACATCAGTGCAGTCGAATAACACGACAGTGATGCCCAGTGCTGCGGCGGTCTTGAAGTATCACCAACTGTGGCCAGTGCTCTGCGGCAGGTCTGAAGTATCACAGCACGTGCAGTGTCTGCGGGCAGGCGAAAGTATCAACAGTGCCAGTGCTGCGGGCAGTCGAAGTAGTTACCTCATTTTTTGTGGCCAATGTAGCTGCGTGGCATGTCGATGTACACCAGGTTCCACTGTGCGCAGTCTGTGCGTCGCAGTCTGACGTCCCAGGCCAGTGCGCCTGGTTGTATATAGTATCACACAGTGCCAGTGCTGCGGCAGGATATGAAATAAACATCATGCCATGTGGCTCGGTGCAGGTCTGAAAGTATCACATACATTGGCCAGTGCTTGCGGGCAGGTCTGAGAGTGTTATCACACAGTGGCTTCAGTGACAGTGCTGGGCAGGTCTGAAGTTACATCCACTAGTGGCCCATTAGTTATGCGGGCAGGATGACTTGAAAGTATCAAGTGCACATGTCGCGTCGAAGTCAGTGCCAGCGGCGGGCATGTCACTGAAAGTATCACACTGTGCCGTGCTGCGTGTGTGGTCTGAAAGTATCACACAGTGACCAGTGCTTGGCGGGCAGGTCGAAGTATCGACAGTTGCCATGTTGCGGATGGCGGCAGGTCTTGAAAGTATCACACAGTGCCAGTGTGCGGGCAGTGTACTGAAAGTATCACCAGTGCCAGTGCTGCGTGGTCAGGGTCTGAATGAGTACAGACAGTGCATGGCCAGTGCGTGCGGGCAGGTTCTGAAAGTATCACACAGTGCCAGTGCGCGGGCAGGCTTCTGAAGTAGTATTGGAACTATGTCAAGTTGGTATTGGGGTATTTTTCGATTGGTCTTTGAAGTACACACGCACGTGCAAGTGCTGCGGTGAGGGCTGAAAAGTATCACAATAGTTGCCAGTGTCATGGCAGGGCATGTTAAAGTATCACACTAGTGCCAGTGCTCTGGCAGGTCTGAAAGTTCAACCTAGTCGCCAGTGCTGCAGGCAAGTCTGAAAGTATCAACACACAGTTGCCAGTGCCTGGGGCAGGTCGAAAGTACACACGTTGCTCAGTGCTGTGCGGCAGGATCTGAAGTATCACACGTGCCAGTGCTGCGGGCATGCTGAAAGTACATACTGTGCCAGTGCTGCGGGCAGGTCTGAAAGTATCACACTGTGCCAGTGCTGCGGGCAGGTCTGAAAGTATCACACAGTGCCAGTGCTGCAGGCAGGACTGAAAGTATCACACAGTGCCAGTGCTGCGGGCAGGTCTGAAAGTATCACACTGTGCCAGTGCTGCTGGCAGGTCTGAAAGTATCACACAGTGCCAGTGCTGCGGGCAGGCCTGAAAGTATCACACAGTGCCAGTGCTGATGGCTGCGGAAGCGTAAGTCTTAGCAAAATCTAAAATTTTCCCGCTTGCCGGAGCGCAGGGCCAGTCACGTGAGCGGTTCGTCCAATGAGGGCGAACCAGCTCCGTGACGTCACTGGCCCGCTCCCCGACACGCCCCCGGATGGCGCTCGGTCTAAGGCCAGGGAAGGCACCGCTTTCCCTCAGCACGCAATCAGTAACCATGGACGCAGCCTAAGGAAGATGACTTTTTTTTTTACCAGCTTTAAAGCTGCAGTTCAGTCTTTTTTTTTTTTTTTTAATTTATTTTTTTACTTCAATAGTTTCATGTGTGCAATCTCTAATTACCTAAAGAACTGTATAGCTGCAGGTCAATTCGTTCTCCATGTATTGATAGGTCGAAATTTGTTGACATAATTAGTGAAGGGATCTGTTTTTCTTCTGCTTCTGTCTCTCAGTGGAAGCTCATGAATATTCATGAGCACTCCTGCACTGACATGTGCTAGAGGGAGGGCAGGGCTGACAAAGGGGTGTGCCAGAGCTTGTGACAGGACATGAAGGGGCCGTGCCTTAGCAAATGGCTGTTAAAATAGAATACAAGAAAATTGGTCTTTAAAAGTTGTTTTTTTTAAAACAGAAAATGCTAAAAGTATTTTTTCTTACTACAGAACTGATTTATTAAAAAAAACAAACATGCAGGATATTGACTGAACTGCAGCTTTAATACCAATATATTAAAGTGCTCTCTCCTTTGCCGTGTACCCCATCCTAATGTCACAAGCCATGACACCCCCCGCATATGACTGGAGTTGAGTGAGAAAACATGGACAGTTCCCATCCTCTCCCAAACCGTGCCACTTAGAAGCAGCAGTCCGTGCGGATTCAGTTTCTTTGCTTGCTGCCAGGTCTCGTCTTCCCCTTTCCAGGGCTGCTTTTACTGTGAAACCCTGCGCTTGGTTCAGAAGATGTGTGTTTGAAAGATGAAGTGTGTGGGAGGTAAAAATGGAGCTCTCCTCAGAGCCCCGTGGCGTCTGAAGTTACCATGGTAACCTGAGAAGCAAGAGATTAAAGAACATCATGCTTTAAATAAACAGCGTTTAACCTTTTCATCCCCCCCCCCCTTTTAAAAAAGAGCAGGGCCTGCTCAGGGGCACGGTGCTAACATCATATGAGTTATAGGCTGCTACAGGGAGGAGTGCTGCTACAGGGAGGAGTGCTGCTACAGGGAGGAGTGCTGCTACAGCGGGGAGTGCTGCTACAGCGAGGAGTGCTGCTACAGCGAGGAGTGAGGAGTGCTGCTACAGCGAGAAGTGCTGCTACAGCGAGGAGTGCTGCTACAGCGAGGAGTGAGGAGTGCTGCTACAGCGAAAAGTGAGGAGTGCTGCTACAGCGAGGAGTGAGGAGTGCTGCTACAGCGAGGGGTGAGGAGTGCTGCTACAGCGAGGAGTGAGGAGTGCTGCTACAGCGAGGAGTGCTGCTACAGCGAGGATTGCAAAGAAAAAAGTTCCTACTTGTAACATTAGTTACTATACTATATGTTGTGTCACTTTGTAACATTAGTTACTATACTGCATGTTGTGTCACTTTGTATGTTGCGGTGACCTTCCTGTTTTTGATTATTTCAAATTGGCCAAAGGTGACCTTGCAACTATAAAGCAGCCGTCCCAGCTGGCGTTTTTTTCCCCAAATGTATTTATTGAAGTGAAACTTCTTTAGTGGCACCTATTCTGATGGGGCAAAATGGGAGAGATGGAGACGAAAATGAAACGGAAGTGACGTCACGGCTCCCCCTCCCCCCTCCCCCCACACACCTGCTGTGACATGCGGCGGCGGCATCGCCGCCGGCGCCGCTCCTAACGGGCGTCGCTCTTCCCACACGGTGATCACATATGCGGCAGCCGGCGGCGATAGCCGCCGGCGCCGCTCCTAACGGCCGCCATTCTCCCCATATGTCCGCTGCAATGGCGCGCATGCGCATTGCTAATGGAGATGACTGCGGACCTATGCGCATGCGCAGAAGCGGCTGGCAGCGGTGCCTTTCCGACACATGTAATCACCGGTGCCACTCCTAACGCTCCCCCACACCGAACGCCACGGCATGCAGACCCGGTGCCGGACCGCAGCCCGTTGAGATGCGGGTACTAATCAGTGGGAGCGGGGAATGCCGCGCATGGGAGGAGCTTGTTTCCACCGGTGACTGGAGGACCGGGCGCTTTGGTGGTGGGGTGGGAGGAGTCACGCGGCTGACGGAGTGAGACAGGGGGAGTGAGGAGAGAGGTGCAGGCTGATGGGGAGGGCGAGGTACAGAGGTAAAAGACCACACAGTACCTGACATGGAGAGCAGGGCAGTGAGTGCCGGGTCGAGCAGCCAGCAGAGGCCATGGTACAGGTGAGCTGCAGCGGGAGCCCCCCGCATGGTGTCAGAGCTGAGAGGCTGTGCTGGGGTCGGTGTTGGTCTGTGCGGTCTGTGCCCGTTCTGTAACTCACACTGACACACAGCGCTCTGTGCACCTCACCCAGCAGCAGAGCCTGCCCGCCTCACTGCTATTGGCTGAGATCTGCTCGGGAGCACATGTCAGACACCTGTCATTGATCTGCAGCCTGCAACATGGGGACACACACTGACACACACAATGACACACACACACACACAATGACACACACTGAATGACACACACTGACTGACTGACACACACACACACACACACACACTGACTGACACACACACTGACTGACACACACACACACTGACACACACACACACTGACTGACACACACACACACACAGACTGACTGACACACACACACACACACACACACAGACTGACTGACACACACACACAGACTGACTGACACACACACACACACACTGACACACACACTGACTCACACACACACACACACTGACTGACACACACACACACACACTGACTGACACACACACACACACACACTGACTGACACACACACACACACTGACTGACACACACACACACACACACTGACACACTGACAGACACACACTGACTGACAGACACACACACACAGACACTGACAGACGCACACACACTGACTGATGCACGCACGGACACACACTGACGCACACACACACACACTGACTGACGCGCACGCACACACACACACTGATGCACACACACACACACACACTGACTGACTGACAGACGCACACACACACACAAAGACACTGACAGACGCACACACACTGACTGACGCACGCACACACTGACTGACGCACGCACACACACTGACTGACACACACACACTGACTGACGCACACACACACGCTCGCGCACACACAGACACACACAGACACAGACACACACACACTGACAGACGCACACACACTGACTGACGCACGCACACACACACACTGACTGACGCACACACACACTGACACACCACACACTGACTGATGCGCACACGCACACTCTGACGCACACACACACACACACACTTACACACACACAGAATTCCCAGTTACTATAAATATAGAAGTGCAAATAGCTAAAACACGTGTTCTAAGTCAAACTTCTTTGCGTTTTGGCACTGAAATTGTATTTTTTATTAAATATATCATTCTTACAAATACAATTTCTGTGACAAAAGTCAAAGAAGTTTCACTTACTATGCGCGTGCACTCAGCACACACAGCTTTTTTTCCCCCTTTAATATGCGCATCAATACAATCCGCACAATGATAAGTAACTAGCTAAGATGTCGATCGATCGGCGAAGATTTAGCTCAGGGGTTCACTAAATGGCTGTCAGTGCAGCAGAAGAGGCCCAAAGATACAAAGTTCTATGTGGATGATCATGTGACCAGGCAGTCACTAGATACAATTGGTGCACTGCTAGAGAGAGGGCGGGGCTCAAAAGAGGTGTGCCAGAGCCTGTTTCAGAAGGGGATGTGACTTTGTAAATGGTTGCTATAGAAACAAAAAAAGCTTGTTACATTATAATACATTGAATTACATTTTGAGTAATTTTTATTTTTTATTTTTATTAAATGCTACAAGTATTTTCTCATAGTACAGAACGGATTTATGTTTTACGCCCAATGCTGCTCCTCGCGTTTGGGAATTCACACGATGAAAGGAAAGCTTCGTACAATGTCTATACTGCACTATACTGCCTCTGAGCAGCTATATCAGGGGCGGCAAACTCCAGTCCTCAATAACCACCACCAGGTCAGGTTTTCAGGGTATCCCAGCTTCAGCACAGGTGGCTCAACACTGATTTAACCACCTGTACTGATGCTGGGACTGATTGAGCCACCTGAGCTGAAGCAGGTATATCCTGAAAACCTGACCTGTTGGTGGCCCTTGAGGTCTGGAGTTTCCCACCCCCGAGCTCCGTATCGGTCCTTGTGCGCACACGACGGCGGTACTACATTCCTGTGACATAATCGGGACCGGTCTACGTGCGGCAGCGACATATAGAAGATAGGCCCGGAGGCTGCTCCAAAAAATGGGATCTCTGAAACATCTCTTTCCAGCACCCAAAGGGTTTTCTGCAACACAGCCTCCGTCTCTGCCTCCACTTATCCCGGACCTATCTGTGCTGCTCTACGTAGCAGAAAAACCAGGACTGGCCACGGTATTAGCTTCAGTGAATCACGAAGGGCACGCAGGTGTCAAATCCAGGGCACTTTGGTGGAGGGGGATGCATGTCTGGACGCTGCGCTGCTAAGTGCTTTCCGCCTCCCCGCAGGGGAATGCCGAGAAACCTTTTATCCCCAGCAAAGAGCTAACGTGAGCCATGATGGACGTGACAGGGTCCCTGCACCGCGTGCTCGCTGAAAACAATTACAGGAGAAACGGTCCAGGAGAGAGAGGCCTGGCTCCTCCGTGGGGAGAGGGGGGATCAGGATCACACAGCGGGGGGAAGGGGCCATGTGCAGAGGGAGCCCCCTCCTTGTCCAGGCGAGAGAGGCCTGGCTCCTCCGTGGGGAGAGGGGAGACCAGGATCACACAGCGGGGGGAAGGGGCCATGTGCAGAGAGGGAGCCCCCTAGCTGGAAACGGCTCACTTGGGTTTTCTCATTTGCAGAACTTCCTGGTTCTGAGCAAACATTGAAAACCAAAAGCAGCGGGAAAGTATATAGCAGATCAGTTAGCACACACTGCCCGGTAATAGTCATTTTAACAGCAGCATCGCCCCTACAAATAATAGGTCAGACTAGTCCACTCATGGATTCTCGCTGATCTTCACCTTCAAGCTGCAGACCAAGCAATATCCTACGTGTGTTTTGTTTAATAAATCCGTTCTGTACGATGAGAAAATACCTGAAGCATTTTTTTAAACAACTGTGAATTTTTTATGTATTATAATGTAACAAGCCTTTTTTGTTTCTATAGCAACCATTTACAAACTGACATACTTTCAATCAATACTCCTTTGCTGCCATTTAGTGAACCCCCGAGCCGAATCTTCGCCACTAGATCACAGGAGAACGGATCAATCGGCAACTTAGCTAATTACTTGTCAGTGTGTGGATTAACACATACACACACACACACACACACACACACACATACACACACACACACACACACACACACACACACACACGAACTCTGAAATGTCACTTATTTGGGCGTGAGGTGACATCTCTGTGCACAGTGTCTTGGTAATGTTTGTGACATGTAAATTGACGTTCCTCAGCTGATTTAATTGCCCGCGTTGGTATCTTGTCCTCCCTGTCAGTACCAATCCATGTCTCCCTCCTTACACTCCGGCTTTATCATGTGAAGGATGGGCACATGGATCTGATGTTACCACTGGGATAGAGGAAAGATCAACAATAATATCCCTTTCCTCAACACCAGGATCAAACGCATTAAACCCATTGCTTCCATAAGACCGGCACGGCCCACCTTAGGACCACGTGTAAAGGCGACTTTCCCAAAGTCACAACGCTGAAATCATTTTTAACTTGGATCTCCAATTCCCATTACATTGCGGGCCCCTCAGAAAGTAAGGGGTTAAAACAACAGCAAAAAAAACACCAAAAGAATGAACTAATGGCAGAAGCAGAAGGAAAGGGTTGGTGAGATTGGACAAATACATTACTGATCCTGCACCCAGTGTAACACGCTCATTATCCTCTGGCACACGCCGTGTCCCGGGCAGGTGATACGTGCCGGCCGTACCTCTGGCACACACCGTGTCCCGGGCAGGTGATACGTGCCGGCCGTACCTCTGGCACACGCCGTGTCCCGGGGCAGGTGATCCGTGCCGGCCGTACATCTGGCACACACCGTGTCCCGGGCAGGTGATCCGTGCCGGCCGTACATCTGGCACACACTGGCAGGTCGCTTCCAAGCCTGACCGATGCTGAACCGTATGTAAATAAATGTAGTCCTAGAATACCGATGAAACCATTTCTCCATAAAGTCAAGCATCTCATGTTGAGAAACTTTCACCGTGACGGTGTAATATAAAAAAAACCATTTCGGCAGGCACGACGATACCGTGCTCCCCTTTCCAAATCCCCTCGCCTGTGCCAGGATACTCACCAGCCCGCGGGTTGCTGGTACTCGTAGGCTTGGCAACGTATTTAACACTTTGCTCTGCCCAAGGTATGGGGGCACATTGTAGAAGATGATTTGCTGTCCACCCTAGCACTGCAGGGGTTAAATGCAGTGTGTCATGCTGTTACCATCTTTCTCAAGGTCTCCTAATATAATGGGCAATGAGAATCATGCAACTGGTATGGAAACATGTGGTGAAATAGAATGCTGGGGGGGGGGGGGGGCGGTGAGCAGTTTTGCATGGAAGGGGACGGTGAGAAGTTTGTCACGGGGACGTTGAAAATTTTCCAGGGGGGGGGCGTGGACGAAGAGCAAGTTTTGCTGGTGGGGGTAGTAGGGGAAAACGTTTGCCTGGTCAACTCTGTTCTGAAAATAAATGATCTACAGTTATTAATTGTCCCAACAATACAGACCTTTAAATAGTGACACAGGCAGAATGTATGGCCGGCACAGATAACCTGCCGGGACAAACAAGGTGTGTGCCAGATGTACAAGCCCGCACTGATCACCTGCATGGACACGGTGTGTGCCAGATGTACGGCCGGCACGAAATCACCTGCCCTCCTCCGGGACACGGTGTGTGCCAGATTATGGCCGCACGGGATCACCTGCCCGGGACCACGGTGTTGCCAGATGTACGGCCGCACTATCACCTCCGGGACACATTGTGTGCCAGATGTACAACCGGCACAGATACCTGCCACGGGACATGCGTGTGTGCCAGATGTACGGCTGGCACAGCAACCTGCCCGGACATGGTGTGTGACCAGTGTACGGCCGCACAGATAACCTGCCCGGGACATGGTGTGGTGCCAGATGTACGGCGGCACGGATCACCTGCCCGGGACCACGGGTGTTGCCAGATGTACGGCCGTCACGAGATTAACCTGCCCGGGACCATGTTGCCAATGTACAGCCGCACGGATCACCTGCCGCGGACACGTGGTGCCAGATGTACGGCCGTCACGAATCACCTGCCTGGGACACATTGTGTGCCAGATGTACAGCCGGCACAGATAACCTGCCCAGGACATGGTGTGTGCCAGATGTACGGCCGGCACAGATAACCTGCCCGGGACATGGTGTGTGCCAGATGTACGGCCGGCACGGATCACCTGCCCGGGACACGGTGTGTGCCAGATGTACGGCCGTCACGAATTACCTGCCCGGGACACAGTGTGTGCCAGATATGTACAGCTCCACGGATCACCTTGCCCCCGGGAACACGGTGGTGCTCCAATTGTACGCTTGGCCACAGTACCTGCCCGGCGAACGCGCTAACGGCGATGTACGCGCTATTCCCGCACGGATACACCTCCCGGTACACGATGTGTCCAGATGTAGCGGCCGGCACGAATCACCTGACCCGGGACACGGTGGTGGTGCCAGATTGTAAACGGCCGGCACGGCACCCCCTGCCAGGGACAGGGACGTGTGTTCCAGATGTAACGGCGAACTATCACCTGCCGTGGACAACGTGTGTCCGTGCCAGATGGACGGCCGACACGGATCACACTGCCAGGGGACACGATATGTTGTGCCAGATACGGCCGGCACGTATCATCCTGCCCGGGGACACGGAAAGGAATCCAGGGCAGGTAAATGCTGTATAAGAGTCCAAGAAAGTGGCTCGTTTCCTTAAGCCTCTGTAGCACGCGCATGGATCAGTCTGCTCCAGCGCTTGGTAATGACGTAGTGTCACTGCGCGTCCACCGGTGATGACGCTCCCTGACGCGTTTCGTCACTCACGGGTAACTTTTTCAAAGGGAGTGTGTGGAGAAGGGGAAGGGTCGGTATTTAAATGCAAAATCCATGATGTTAATGATTGGGACGCCCCAAATCAGTTGAAAAAGTGCTTCGTGCTATTACAAATATACCACCAATGAGTATATATAATATACTTAATAAGATAAAACCTGTAAGGATTAGAGAGATGGAGTGTAGGAGATGTAACCGCAGATAATAAATACTATACCTAAGGAGAATATACACATCTCATATATAATACATATGAGCTAAACAAACTAACTTTAAACACATATAAAGAAAATATTCTAAAAACATATTAAATATCTATTTAGTTTTATAAAACAATATGGGTAAATGATTAACCCTTAACAGTAAGCATATATGATAGTGCAATTCCCATAAAGGGCTTGTACATATATAATCAATTACAGATATAACAAAAACTGAAAACATAAAACAATATATGAAAAAATATATGAAATAAATCCACATGTGACAATAAACTAAGAAGTCAAAAACCAAATTCTTGACCCTGTGGAATAGATATGAAATCTAACCTATATATCCTATCTCATGCGGATATTTGAGTATATTAG
>CM071567.1:327024781-327139781 GCA_036426205.1 Ascaphus truei | reverse complement strand
GTAGATTTATCCATAGGTGCAGAAACAAATTAGCTGTGGTGGAAGTTTTATAATTGTAATGTAACGGATGCGTTTCATCCGCTGATCAGTGTAAATTATTTACTTTTTAAAGCGTAAAACACATAATGGGATAATAAGAGATGAAAAAACATAATTACACAATTATACAGTATCAGAGTACAATGATTAGCATTTATCCCAATGTTGATTGTTCTGTAGAATGCACGTTACAGCTGATTGGCCATATGATTAAACATACTGAATAAACCACTGTTGCAGGGGTCAGCACAACTCCAGTACTCAAGAACCCCAACAGGTCAGGTTTTCAGGCTGTCCCAAGCTCTAGCAGAGGTTGCTCAATCCATGGTCAGTCAATGACTGAGCCACTGTGCTGAGGCTGGGACTGATTGAGCTAACTGTGCTGAGCAGATATACCGGACAACCTGACCTGTGGTGACCCTTGAGGATGGCTTGGGTCTCCTGACCTGTAGGCACAACCTTGTTGCTAACTGAATCATTTCACCTCTTATCAAGCCATGAGTGCAAAATATACACATGAAATAGGCATAACACCCACAGCGCTCAGACAAAAAACTGAGGCCACACCAGGATGTACAAAAAGAATCCTCCCCTTTAATAATAAACAACAACAAATGGGGAGGTGTACGCAGGGTATTACTGACAAACAGGGCTCACATGCCCACACTAATGGAGGAAACTGAACAGTAGGGAAAGAGGGGGGGGGGGGGGGGGGGGAGAACAGGGGACACAAAAAACAAGGCAACACACCTGATCCAAACTCAATGCTGATGAAACAAAGGACCAGAGCAGCCAGGATAGCTACTAAGAAAGGGGGGCTACGTATTGGGACTGCGGTCCTCCTACAGGCCTGTTCTAACCTGAGTGCTACTTCCCTTTTGCATGCTACTTGGTTTGTCAAAAATGTGAACAAATATTGTCCCAGGGGTATGAGGCTGTATAACCCTGCAGCCGCTGATCTCTTGCTGCTCAGCTTCGCCTTGTACATTCACCGGATCCAGTGTTCCTCTTCCCATACTGTTGGGCTCCCCATTAGTGTGGGATGTGAGCCAATGTTTATCAGTATTACCCGCGCTACGCTCACGATTTGTTGTGTGTTTATCATTAAAATGTGAGGATTCTCTTTGTACAGTCGGTGAGGTTTCAGTTTTATGTCTGAGTGCTGTGGCTGGTGGAGGATTTGGGAGATCCTCTCGCCCGCTTGCAGCGTTTCCTGTTTGAAACTCGGATCTAGTGTGCTGAGACTTTCTAATTTGTATTTATACACATTTAATGTGTATGAACTTAGCACTTTGTTTTCCTACAGCAAGTGGATGCATGGACGTGCCTCAGCAGAAGTAATGCTTGCATGGGCAAAGGGGATTAGGGGAGAATGAAAAAATATATAGTTCCATAGTAGAGGCTTCAATCTCCAAATCCACTCATCTGTTTACTTGCAGTAATGGCAAGTGCAGTTCAGCATAGAGTTCTTTGCATTGGGAATGTGTATGTTTGTTGTAGTTTTGGTTTCCTTTAAACACACAAAGCTACAGTAGATCTGAAGAAAGACCTGTGAGGTCTCCGAAATGTGGGCCACCAATACATTTATGAAAACTCTGTGGGACCATTGAACATATATCACAGCCTGCTCACCAGGTTACTGTACAGAAAGCCTTCTTGGGCTTATTAGGTGAATTACATTACCTTCTTCCCTGTGTTCAGCCCGGCAATCTTGTCAATAGAAAAGTGAGACAGCATTTGGAAGTGACGCTCCACAATTCGGAGCTACGCCTCCATGAAGCCGGTAAGGGACTGGAGTAATTTAAGGACATGGTTGCATATGCCGGCTGTGGGTCATGGGGGTTAACGCTACAGTTAGAACAAGTTGCAAAGGAACTATTATATGGCTGAGCATAGTGTAGGGCCTGGGGAAGTGCAGCTTGATCTGGAAGGAAGCTGCATGACTGATTCATACGTTTGGCAACTTTGGCTCTGAGCTACCTATTGAGATTCAGCCATTCATTCATAACATGCAATACACGAATCCTTTTATCTGGACCACACGTGGCCATCACGTACGGCATATATTTGTGAGTCACCGTGGGTCCTCTCGCCCTGCAAATTATCAGCCTCCCCAGTGACACCCATATACCTCTCCATGCTGTCCTAGACACCTGTACTATTTGCTGCTTCAAAATGATGGCACACAGGAACCTGACTGGAAACAACTCTTGGGAGGAGGACGGTAAAGTGAGTCATGCCATTTACAGTGTAGCATGTCACGGTCATGGAAAGGATTCAAATTATTTGAATGGTTACAGATTTAACCACCGTTATGCACGATAAAGTGGTGCGGGTTTTACCGGGTCATTGTGCGATTTTGGAATTCAATACTATGGAGCCACAAATTGCGTAAGAGTGCCTTACCAGGGGATAAGCTACATCTGTAGTAGCACAACTATGGATTCCTACTGTAGCATACATGGCAAACAAAGCATTGTTTCAAAAAAAAAGCCGTACATTTATTGCATTTATAAACAAAAAAAAAAAAGAATGTATTTGTATGTTCTCTGCGTACTCCCGTGAATGTTGAATTCGGTGGGGATATTGGGGATTTACATATTGTGGGATAGCCTTTTTGGCTTGGCTGCATTTGAAACGTAGACTGTAAAAGAAAAAAAAAACATCTTCGTTACTCCCTTTCCACCTGATGTACTTGGTGGTGTATCATAAATCCGGCACACTAAGCACTGCTCCCTCGGCACATGGTCTCCACTCGGCAAACCACTCCACTGGTGGTGTTGAGGAGAGCTCTCCTCGTGAGTGGTTCTACTTGCCACGGAAAACTAGGATAAGACGGAAAACTTAAACCGCGTGTCCACCTTTGCCTGGGGTGCATCGTTTAGACGCCGGCACGGAGGAGCTGTGCTTGAAAGGGCTGAGTGAAAGGTGCAATCCACTCAGTGGACTGTTACTTCTCTGGAAATGATTCATTTGTATAATTGCAGGTAGGAATGTCGAAGGAGAAGGCTTTCTTATTCTGCGGGGAACTGGCAAGAGATGAAGTCAAAAGTTTTTTTTTTTTTACCCTCAGCTTCAGGCTTTTCTGGGTAGCGAATGGGGATTTGAATTTGATAAAGACACAACACCAAAAAATGATTGGAGTAAACATGCAATAACAGAATGTTAACGAATAAGAACATTATTTATGTAAATGCACTGCAAGCCCCTCCACGATTAAATCGTGATCTGCAATACGTAATAGTTTTTTATTTGGTTTCCTTTCAAAAACTGCGGTTCCTTTCCTGTTTTAAATAATGTGCTCCATTTTTGAGAGGTAGAACCTTGAAGAAACCGCATCCTAGTTTCCGGGACGGATATAATTTGACTATCATGGACAGGGAGCCGTAGACATCTTGGTACCTTCATGGGATTTGGAGGATCCCTTACAGGTCTGATGACCCCACCTCCTCAAAACAAAGTCCCCATCCCCCCAGATTGCAGCAGCAGTCTTCTGAAACCCAGGATGTTGAGTAACATTCTGTACGGGCGGCACCTCATGATTAATGGGTGTTGCAATGGGGCCTCTGGTAACTGGTATAGTCCATTGGCAATACAGATTTAGCCAACGTTATGCAACCTGTGACAAGCCAGGACTACCACCGAAACTTTTTGCCGTTGCATTTGTTCCACCCTATAGATACCCAAGAAAAGTTGGCTGGTTCAAAGCCCTGCTTTTTAATCCAATTTATTAAGGAAGTAGGTTTTTTGTATGGCTACAAAGTTACGAACGGCAGCATATGATCCGCAGGGTAATGGTTGAGAGTGGATGAATGTTGATTGAGATGCTTCGAGCAAGGTGCCACAGACTCATAGTGGCCCAATTGTTCCTGCGTTGGACTATTTATAAATAACACCGGCCACTGCTCCCAGGCTTACCCCTGTTTCCCAATGTTTGGGCATCATGGAAGACTACCTGTGGGATGTGGTTCTGGGTGTTCCATCAAGGGATTTGTGGGGAAACATGCTTCAGACGATGCATAGAGAACATCACTGTCTGACTACAGGAGCAGAGAATTGGTAGAGGACAGGGGGGGGGGGGGGGAAGAATAGGACCGATCAGGAAGTTATGTATAACACTAAAGCCCTGGTGAACCATTGCATACAGGAGAGAGAGTGCTGTTGAAAAAGACCCACAAGTAAGCAGGAAACTAGACCAAAAGTAGGAGAGACCACTGAATAAATTATGAAGCCATCCCTTTACCGAGACTAGCCATCTATCGGCTCAGAGGAGGGGAGGACTTTACAAAAGTTTTTGACCGGAACCTGCTGAGACCCTCTTTTATTGGGAGGAATGTGCTGCTGGGGGGGGGGAGCAGACGACACAGGAGTCAGTTGGAGAAGAGATGTTGAGCCAAGACACCCATTTGGTTGACCCTTTGGCCACATGGTGCACCATGCCGATTACACATTTTCCTGCGGAGCGGCATAAAAATGATACACACCCCATACAGGGTCGCCCTTCAGATTGGCCCTTTGAAGGTCTGAAAGAGGTTAAAAAAAAAGGGGGGGTTCCTCCAAGATATTTATGTGAGGCTGCTCAGGGGAGTACGAGTGGAAATTCTTTGCTACTACCTTTGATACATAGAAATACCTTACCTGTTTCTAATATTTCATGTAAAAAATAAAGAATAGACTTTGTTATATATGTTGAAGTGTACAAGTTGGAATGTCCGTTCCATTCCACACGGATTTATTGCTAACTTTTAGCAGGGTAGTTACGGTGGATGAGTTTTGGGGCGAAATCCGATTGGAATTGGCTAGGGAAATTTGTCTTGGTGTAGAAATCGCTTAATTGGGAGTGGACACATTTATGAGAGCATTAAATTGAGAAGTGGAGAAGTGAGATTGGCCTGTAGTTTGAGACAGTGTTTTTGTCCCCACTTTTGAAGATGGGGACAACTCTGGCAGTTTCAGTTCTAGGGATGGATATGGGCGCCAGACAGGATGAGTTGAATATGGACGCAATTGGTTTGGCAATGGCTTGGGGCCAACAAGTCGTAGGAACCTAGATTGTAGTAAGTCGGGTCCACATTGGCTGCTTAGTTTTAGTTTGAGGAGCGCTTGTAATCTCTCTTCAGATACTGGCCAAATTGAAAATTGTGGGCATGTTGGGAGGGGGTGGGACTGTAGGGATACTCCACCGATGACGATTCAGTTTGGGGTTTGTGCTGCGTTTCGCTAATAGTAGTGGCACACCCACCAAGTAATCATTGAAGCATTTGCGATATGTCAGTGGGGTTTGTCAGAGTAATATCCCCCTTAGTGATATTACATTGGTTGTTGATGGTTAGGAGGCTGGAATATATGGTTGATAACCTTCCAGAAGTTAGCTGGGTTTGATGTATTCTGGTGAGATTGTCAAGGTAATATTGTGCTTTTTGCATGCCTTGTTGCCTTGTGCACATGTTCCGCATGCATCTGTAGTGATTGAGATCCTTGGAGTGCCAGTTACTTTGTAGCTTTCCACAAGGCATCCCTGAACTGGTTAGGTGCTTAGGTCAGGTGTTAACCCATGAAGGTGGGCCCCCCGTATTCCTTATTTTGCGTAGTGGAGCATGGGTATGCAGAGTTTTAAGAACTCGGATTGGAAATAGTCGAGCGTCAGATATATCAAAGGGTTTTTAATAAATGCACCATGAAATGCACGTTGGGCATTCTATACTCCATTTCCATTGTTGATGGTTAATTCATCAGTAGCGATTATTGGATATTTCTCCAAGTAGCTGATCAGCATTGGCCATGGTTGCAAACAAGGGATAAAGGAGACTGCACAGAGAGGTGCAAGAAGAGCGGGGAGAAGAGAAATGTATATCAAACCTACCGCCACGTCGTCCATAAGACTCTAGTGCAGTGCCTGGCTCTTCAAGATTTCATTAACTGGAGCTGCAAGACAAATGCGAGCCAGAATACACGGTGAGAAGACAGGCAATGGTTTCAAAAAGCTCATGACGGGGTCGGACTGTGCAGTACTTAGACAGTGAGAGGGAAGACACTGACGTGGAATTACATTTTAACATTACACAATAGTAACAACTGGGCGCCCAATACCATTTTGTTATGGAGTGACCAACAGTAGGTATAGCAATATCCTCCCACCCTGTGAGCCAAAGGCAAAAAGCCTTTAATATGTAAAAACAAGCCGCCAAATAAGTGAGATAAACGGGAATTAGAAATGCCATTTTTAATCGTTAGCGGGGTGAGATGAGGCTGCCTTCCACTGAGTGCCGCTCAAGTCAGATGAGCGAGACTGGACATCTGCATATAGCCCTCGCTGACCCCCGAGAGTATACAGAATAGAAGCCATGTAACCAGGGTCCATCTGCGGGAGGTTTAACGGTCTATTAACAAAGCTGTTTTTCAAGGTCATCTGGTTCCAGTTTGGTTACGAAACAGAAGTATATGCTGGGAAACCTATTTGTTTTCTCCCCCCCCTCCCCCCCCCCCCGTCCACATCCATTTCACTTGTTGTGGATGCTTGAACATATTTCTCAGCCCACATCTTTTTGGTTTTCCTACTGACAGGGGCGCGTAGGAGGGGACTTGAGAGGAGAGAGGCGGGCCATTTGATGCCCCAAGCCTTTGTGACCCTCTTGGTGTCTTGCTTTCAAGGACCCTGAGGCATCTTTCCGAGGACTTTTCCTAATAGGAAACATTAAAAGCCCTGCTCGCCTCCAAATTGCAAAAACATTATTCCATTTAGAGAGAGAACTGCAGCTCCAAGAAGCAAAATTGCAGGAGGGACGAAGGACGGTTAAACCCTGGGGCGGCCTACTCCCAGTCCTAAAGGGCCACCAACAGGTGGGTTTTCGGACGGATATCGTGCTTCAGCACAGGTGGCTCAATCAAGGCCCAGTCTTGACTGAGCCACCTGTGCTGAAGCTGGGATTTCCGGAAGGAAAACTGCCCTGTTAGTAGCTCCGAGGACTGGTTGCCACCCCAGGTTACCTCTTAAGTTCCTAGGCTCTGGAGGAATGGTGTATAAACATCGGTTTGTACAGTAGCAAATTTGTTCACACATGTGAAGTGTTGTGTGTGTCTTCCTTTGCCCTGATTAGAATATTGCAGTGTGTAAGTGGCCGGTTGGTCGCGTTGGCTGCCTATAGAGCTGTACGTTTTTGATGCTGTCCCCAACATATTATTACCCCATTTGTAAACATTATAGACGCATATTAAGATACATTATAAGCCATATTAACATTTTAAATAAGAGGGGGTAGGACTCTTCTCTGCCAGAAAATCAGGGGAGGCCGTCGCTTTCTTGGGGCTTCTTAGAGGGTCGAATTTCTGATTTTAAATTTCACTTTACCCTGTGAAGTGGCAATGAAATGATCAACTCCGTTGCCCCGGGCAGTTTGCCCCTGTTTGCCCTTTACCTACGGCCACATTGCTTTGGTTCCTGTGACGCCTGGCAGGAGAATGCCATTGAAAGGGTTAAAAATGCTATGAAAAATAAAGTTCATTAAAAGATGCCAGTTATTTTATTTTTTTTCATGTTTAATAATAGTTTTCATTTCTTTTCTCGTTTTGGGGGGGGGGGGGACGGACGGAAGGAGCTGGTAGCGGCCCACACACGGCTCGAAACGTGCAGTTATCTGGTGTACCTCTCTTGTTCTATTGTCTAAAATCAAAGAAGAAATGATTAGGCCACATTCCGCTTTTAACTGCAAATAAAAGAGAACAAGGAGAGAAGGAGTGGAAATCGGAGTTTACAAAAAAAGCCGCTCTGTTCAGCTCGCTAATTAAAACCTACAGAGGTTTGGACAATAATACTTTTGGCAGGGGACATCCTTTAAAATCGAGCTCGTGTGTTTTTGAGCTTCTGTTCCTAATTACCGGAAAACGATTCTAGTGTACACGGGAGGCAAAAACGGGGTGAATTGGGTCAATATGGCAATTACCGTTTCTCCTGCCAGATATTTTTGTGATGTACTCTTAGCAAAATATTTGTACAGCATCGTACTCACTACATTATATATACATACATACATACATGTGAGTACCTCGTGGTGTATATATATATGTCTGGTGGTATGTATGTATGTATATATATACACAGTGGTCGACAAACACCAAAAAATTACCTCGCCACCTAGTACACACGTGTGGACTGCTTGGGCCAATAGGAGCTCGCCACAAAGCTAAATCCACTCGCCGGGGCGTGCAAATGTATAGGTTTGTCGAACACTGTATATATGTATATATATATATTAATATATATATATACACACACATACACACACACCACACACACACACACACCACACACACATATATACATACGCGAGGGACTGGTAGTTTATGTAGATAGGTGATTAAGGGTGTCCTGAGCTAGTTGCAATCAGCAAAGTCGAAAAAAATGTCCAATGACACCGGAACATGGATAGATGTTAAAGTCGAAAGTTTGTTATAATTTCAAATAGATGAAATAATGAGACATTTAAATGTCAGTTCCCTTGTCAGTGGTCTCGTTTTTATCCCAATAAACAATTAACTTTTGCTCAAAGTCCTAAGAGCACGGTGATAAAGAAGGTATTTGGGGTCTTGTTAAATGCAGATTAACCTATTAGCTTGGGATAGCGTTGTTCTGGATCAACGGTAGCATTGGGAAGTTCACGCTGAGAGAGCTTGGGTTTTTCAGCCTTCCGCTTTGTTATTGATTTGCCACGAAAACAGTAAAATAATCATGCACTGTGTCTTCCTGTCCGGGGATTAAGGGGGCATCACCTCACCGGGTGGGAGCTTTCACGACTGGCCAAAAATCGTGCAAATACGCGTATACATTGGATAGCAGGCACTCCAACTCAGCTCAGTTGCCCATCTCTCCCTCGGTTCTCGCTGAATCCCGCCGTCACTGCATGTGTTTTATATATCTATATCGTCATTACCATCCAGAAGGGCAGCAGTATCAGCAAGAGAGAAGGCAGCACTAGGCAGTATACTGAAAAAAAGATATTATAGACAGCCCCACAGACAGACATGTGTCGGTGGCGCACAGAAGTCTTCTCTTGCGGTGTTGGCCCTTCTGTGTGAACCTATAAAGCGGTCTTGTGTTGTTATAGTATATTGTTTCAAGTATAGACTTACCTTGAGTGCTGCCGCCGGTCTTTGTGCCCTGCTGCCTGCTGGGTGGTGATGTACGATATACATTTTCAGGGATTAGCACCAGGCCTTTTGGATTTTAATTTCTTTAAATTGGAGTGCTGCCTGCTGGGACGTCGATCCTTCATGTTTGGAGACTGGGATTGCCCCAAGATGATGCAGTATTAACCGGATGGTGGTGATTATAATCACGCAATGCTTGTTTTTATTGTACTTTTGTAAGTGCATTTTTTACCCCCTCCTCCCCTTCCCCTCATTAAATCTACTATTTTACGCTATGGGCGTGCGCTCTCTCCTCTCTTTTTCCCTTTAGATTCCCTGTGGACGTGGTTTGTCCATATTGAGAGCAGCCGGAGACCCTCTACATCAGCACCCATAATTTTTACTGGAACTATTTCTGAGGACTGGTTTACCATTTTTTTTGCTTTTTTTTCTGTATATGTTGTCATTCAGTTAGTATGTAGAATTTTTCCTTATGGTTTACAGGTTTAATATTAATCTGTGCTTTAGTAATTATTAAGGGAATCTTTATTTATAGTTAACACTGTGTAGATATAATATTATCATTTATTATTTTCAGCACGGATATTTACCTTATTATGGTTTTCACATTTATTCAGAGGCGCTGCTTTCTTTTTCTGTTTGTCATATATATATATATATATGTCATATATATATAAATAAATGTTGTGTCCCCGGTGGGACAAAGCACATTGCAAAGACGCTCATTGTGCAAGTGTGTCACCTCGCAGGCAGATGACAGCGTGAAGTTGCACGACAGTCTTGGCAGAAACTACAAACGGGTGTAAAGCTCATGGACGGAACAACCAGATTCTCTGGGTGTTTGTATGTAACGAATGCCTCCTGTTTTACACAGTTCTTAGCAAAATAATATATTTAATGGGTAGTCCCATCCAGAGCCAGTGACATGTTTTAACCCATTGCCAGCTGGAAGACCCGTGGCACTCAACTTCCTGGAGAGCGGCCAGGTGATCGCTTGGGTAGCAGTCACGTGAACATAAGTGGAGAGGGCTCCACATCTATTTAAGTTATGACCGCCACTTGCTTGGAGGGGGGGAGGGAGGGAACGTGCTCTCCCCCTAGAAAACAGGCATTTATAGCATGATGTGCCCTGTATGCCATATGGCAGGAGTGGCCAACTTCAGTCCTCAAGGGCCACCAACAGATCAGGTTTTCAGGATATCCCTGTTTCAGCACAGATGGCTCAATCAGTGGCTCAGTCGTGACATTCAGGGTATGTCATGGGGCAACATGACACCACCACATCCAATCTGCCTCCTCCCTAACCATCTTCAGAAGCCAACTGAAAACTCTCCTCTTCTCCATCACATTCCATAATCCCGTTAACCTCCTATCACAACGCCCATGATCTCCCCTACACTCACCCCTTCGTAAACCTTAAAATCCCTCCAAAGTCACCCACCTCAACGATCCAATCGCTTCCACTGTCAGACCCATCATCATGCCACTGAAAACTAAATCCAGAGACATGAACCCAACACCTTTGCACCAGCCAAGCAAGCGCTCAATACACCTAACCCATAGCCTGATCATAATGTTCCCCCCTGTTCACCAAGCAAGCAAGCTCTCAATGCCCCTAACCCATAGCTTGACCATAATGTTCCCACCCCTGCCCATCAACCAAGCAAGCTCTCAATGCCCATAACCCATATCCTGACCATAATGTTCCCACCCCCTGCCCACCAACCAAGCAAGCTCTCAATGCACCTAACCCATAGCCTGATCATAATGTTCCCACCCCTACCCATCACAAAGACATCTTAACAATTACTCTATGCCCATCACATAAAATGTTCTAGGGTGCTTCATAAATGTTGTTATAAATTAATCGGGCATCCGTAAGGTTAAGTTAAAGTGCATAATTTGAATGGGAAAAAGGCATCGGACACCACATATTGTGATTTTCAAAGTTACTTTGATCATTTGAAGAAAGGGAGGGATTCAATTCGGTCCTTCCTTTCCTGCTTATCAGGGGTCTGTGCAGAGAACTAGATCCTTCTTAATTTTGAAGCTATGTAATACAACAGGCAAGTTCTAGGGAGCCCATGTAACAAACGGATAGGACGTTAGAGGGACTGACGGGGACCTGAGCGGTCGGTAACCTACCAACTGCAGAAGGGCAGCAATACACATGAAATATAGCATCTTCGCAGAACCCATGGTGGCCTCCTAAGAAAATGGAGTGATCGGTGAGACAAGTGAAGAAACCACTTCCAGGACATAAAAACACAGTATTAACTAACACACCACTAAGGATTCTTCTTCCAAATCTCAGCACTGCGCGGCTCGGAGAGTAAATACTCTACACCACTAAAAAAACATTGTCAACTGCCTGGGTGCAGACTGCAAAAAGTGGTAATACCGGATGGTAAAAAAACAGGCGCTCCAGGTCTTGGTACAGAAGATGCAAACAGTTTAGTAGATCAGATCAACGTCTCCGATTACTGCTGAGCCGTCTTGAGAAAGGTCCCGCAGTGAACAAAAACATTGATCTGTTCTACTAAACTGTTTGCATCTTCTGTACCAAGACCTGGAGTGCCTGTTTAACATACACATACAATTTCCCCCCCCCCCTCCCACCCCCTGAATATTCCACTAGTATACCCAGAACCGGAGGACTAGGAAGTGAAATACACCCTTATTTTGTACTCCAGGAAAAAAGACTTGAATTAGGACTGTGAATTCATTACTCATTATGGAAACACCTACAGCACATGCTAGGATAAAGGTGTCTACAGCCCTATTCACAACACTTCATCCTGATACCTGTGGACAATAGCCCTCTGCCTCAGTATACTCATCTCAACACCTCATCCATGGATGAAAATACCAGAGGATAATACCCCAGCTACAGTTTGCTAATCATCTGAAAATCTAATTCACTGATGAAGTCCCCTGCTGTGATTAAGCTAATGCTTATGTATTTAAGCCTCCCATCTGCAGTTTAAACAGCGCTCCAAGCTTAAATACATAGTTTAATTATATACCATGCCACCTGTATGGCTTTGCAGCGTATATAACATCCCGAAAAATTCAAGCAAACCACAAATGACCTTCCGCTCCCTGCAGTTCAAACAACAAAAGCAGTCCCATCATCTGGCTGCCATGCAGGGTTCAACATGTACCGCTGTGTGTTTCTCAAGTGACTTAATTGTGTTTGATTTGCATGTCAGGCCAATTGTCTGGGGATTAATTAAAGAAGACTCCTTGCAGCTGTAGCACGAAAGCCCGAACAGATACAACGCTAAGTATAGAGCCGGCGCTGTCCGTGCACTGGAGGGGACTCGGGTCGTGTGTTATCCCCCCCAGCCTTTCCATAAACACTTTGATTCACATTTCAGCACGCTTTGGTTTCATCTGAGGAGTATTTCTCCTCGCTGCTACGTATTGTAGCAATCAAGCATGCTAAAAGTGGCTGCCACACAGGCGGACTGGTCATTATTACCAAATGGAGCCTCCTCCAGCCCCCCTCCCCTGCATGTAGCAGGAGAGGGACAGAGTTATCAGAGGCAGTGATACAGCTGTGTGTTAGAGAGGAAAAGCGAGTGTGTAAATGTACAGTACACATTTTGAGTTACATATCCCAAATATGGCTACACTGGTTTAGGAATGGGACAATTCATCACGGCGGTTTCACCGCAAGGTTTAAGCTTTTAGGGTTAGGTGTTAAGGTTAGGATTGGGGGTTAGCGGCTAACCCCCAATGCTAACCTTAACACCTAACCCTAAAAGCTTAAACCTTGATCACCTTGGGGAGCCTTGAAAAAATCCTGATTGCCTTGGGGAGCCTTGAACCGAAAAAGTTTGGGAACCACTGGGTTAGCCATTAGGCGGGAATATTGGGGTTAGCTATTAGGCGTTAAAGATAGGACATGGGGTTATGGTATTAGGTTGCAGTTATCGGCATTGCCACAATTGGTTTTCCCAGGAACAAAGGGAGCGTGGGACAGCACCATACATAAGCAAGGACAAAAAAACGGACACCATAGCGTGATAACAAGTGGAGACGCCGCAGGATCCTTCAAAAGTTGTACTCGGATACTGTAAAGTTATAATAGGCAAATATCAATCAGTGGCAAGGTTGTGTGGCTGTGTGGCTGTGTGGTAGTCGTGGGTGATCGAGGAAAAAGACAGGAAAATACACACCTTAGCGCAGATTTGTAGAAGTCAAAACAGTCCCGAGATCCAGAGCGCTACATTGGAGAGGGAACTGTAGTGGATCTGTCGAGGTTTCCGGGCGGCCGTTACCGGAAGCAACACCTTCAGACGACCAATAACAGGCAACACCAGCGCCACGGAAGCGGCGAGATCGTTGCTCACAGCACTATCCAGAATTGTAATCTGTCTTATTGCCCGAAAGAATGGCCGTCTCGTAAGTGCGCATTCTATGGGATTTTATTTTTTATCTGTTATAAAGTTTCGAGTGTTACAAAACTGCGCTACGGTGTGTATTTGCCTCCGTTTCCTGAGATCACCCACATCCACCACACAGCCACACAACCTTGCCACTGAACGTGATTTGTCTATTATAACTTATCAGTATGCGCGTGCAACTTTTGGAGGATACAGCCGAGTCTCCTCTTTAATTTGTTATTACCCTGTGGCGCTTCCTTTTTTTGTCTTTTCCTTATGTATGGTGCTGTCCTTGGAAAAGAACTTTAATCTGAAGAAACTTTGGAACGATTTCTCACCGAATGGTCGAGTGGAGGATATTTTTTTATCAATCCCACTCTGTTTTCTTCACTGCTTTTCACTTGCACTATTATGGTTTAGTGCACAAAAGTCACTTTGACATGTTATAGATTTATTAGACATTAGGCCTTTTGCTCACTGATTGTGTATTATCACTGTGTTAATTCACATTATTTATCACCATTTTTTTAAGGTCATAACACACTGCACGTTTATTACTAGTCGATTACCCGTATTGTATGAGAACGCCACCCTGGACATCTGTGTTTAGAATTGCCCAAAATGGCCCAGAATCCCCCAGACCCCCTGGGTCATCTGCGGCAACCAACTGTCCTGGACCCTACTGGTTTTAAATAAGGACAAAAGAATATAAACATTCAAATAGACGGATAAATGCACAAACAAAAAGTACACATGGTTCCCCGAGCAAGGGTTCCCTGTCATTTTCAAGTTATTTGAAAATTTTACCAAATACAGCAGAAGTTACAATGCATCTGATCTCAGACGCGCTATTAGAGAGGGTTGGGTTTCCTTACAATGCATCTGATCTCAGACACGCTATTAGAGAGGGTTGGGGTTCCTTACAATGCATCTGATCTCAGACGCGCTATTAGAGAGGGTTGGGTTTCCTTACAATGCATCTGATCTCAGACGCGCTATTAGAGAGGGTTGGGGTTCCTTACAATGCATCTGATCTCAGACGCACTATTAGAGAGGGTCGGGGTTCCTTACAATGCATCTGATCTCAGTGAGTAAAGACACTGACTGTGTAAACAATGACAGAGTTTGAATCGGGGGAACCTGGTTCAATTCCCTGTGTCAGCTCTTTCTGACTTTGTGCAAGTCACTTTATCTCCCTGTGCTTCAGGAACCAAAACATAGATTGTAAGCTCTGCGGGCAGTGACTGTGTCTGTAATAATCCAATGTAATTGTGAAGTGCTGTGAGTCCCATTGGGAGAAAAGTGCTATATGAAATAAAGTTATTATTTATTATTATTATTTGCCGCTGGAGAGTTCTGCAATAGAGTTAGTAGACCCTGAAATTAATGTTTCCTGACCATAGGAGACTGGTTCTTATGTCATCAAAGCTCGTCCCATCACATTACCAACATGTACTGCAGTTACAGGTTAACAATATTCTCAAAGCCGCTTCTGCCCGAGTCCTAGACCACGGAAACTCCGGAATCCTTGCACTGATTACAGCTTCCTACAGTCACATACCGTACACTGTACAGATGTTCCAGCACACAGCACATGGAAAGATGTACACGGTCGTTCCTCTGGCAGTGCAGGACATGGGCAATAACAAGCACGTGAAAGCTATTTTAACTCCTGTAATAGTTATATTATTATTTGCATATACGCCAAGCACGCGGAGATAACCTTTTGCAGTTTTTATTTTACATGTGGCATGAATGTCTGTGTTGTCAGATGTTCTAGAACAGGAGTGTCCAACTTCAGTCCTCAAGGGTCACCAACAGGTCAGGTTTTCAGGATATCCCTGCTTCAGCACAGGTAGTGGCGTTTTAGACTGAGCCACTGATTGAACCACTTGTGGTGAAGCAGGGATATCCTGAAAACCTGACCTGTCGGTGGCCCTTGAGGACTGGAGTTGGCCACCTCTGTTCTAGATGAAGGTTTTTAGCTTTAACCAATATGTCCAGCAGACAGTAGACTTTCCGTTGTACCTACTCATTAAAAGAATAGGATACAATAGGTACAGCTGGTCTTTATTAAGGTAGGAACTAAAAAAATAAAAAAAAAGTATATACTGTAGCTGTATCTGGTCACGATGGATGGCAACTGTCTCCAAGCTACTGAAATGCTTCAATCAGAAAGTGTATCTTTACACTTGAACTGAAGGTGTGGAGAGAAGGTGCTTGGCTTATACTGAGTGCCACAGATCGGGGAATGGAGTGAAAAAGGTCAGAGAGTAAGAGAGGTAATAGGGGTGAAAATGAACCAATGACCAGAGCACACGAGTGAACAGCGGGAAAATGGAGTCATTGGGAGGGGCAGAAGAGTGTGGAGCATGGTTCTTCAACCAGAAGCCCATGGGCCAAATTTATGAATGGATGAGTTTAGAAGCAAGCAAAACTCTGGGACATCGTTGGCTAAAGATGGTTCTCAACTGGATTACAAGGGGTATCAAAACACAGAAACCATGACCAAACGTGAGATGGGAGGATGAAATCAGAAAATTAGTTGGAGCAACATGGAGAGGCTTGTGACGGCCATTGGGGAGGCATCCACCAGTGGATCGTCAAGGGCGCTCTCATCCCCTGATGAAATCACTTGATGTGAAGAAACTAGTAGGGTGAATTGCTAGTGAGAGCAAGCAAACACCATACCTCTACATTTGGGACTCAAAGACATTGATGCTGACAACTTACTCCACATGGTTCCTGTTATGGTTTACCCGGTCTGGCACCCATTGCACATGCGGATTGTTTCCGGAGGACAATAGGAGAAATGACACGATACCCGAGTTCCTGCTGGACGGTGGCTCAGAGGGGTCCTGATCGTGTGCAGTGGAGAGGCGTGTGAGCAGAGCAGCAGAGTTCCTGTGTTTGGTGCATGAGTATTACTCATAAAATGCTCTTTTATTCATGTTGTTTGTGAGTTTTAAATTGTTGGACTCTTTTTTGTATATTAAATGATATTATTTTACATATTGCACTAGGATCGGGCGCTCTCTTTTTTCGTTTTTATAGATCTACTGAGAGGTCGTTGGTTCCACGTAGAAGGCTGCCAGTATCCTGCAAAGAGTGCTATTCTTGATTTGAGTATACATTTTTTATTCATCCATTCATGGTTTTTTAACCACATTGATTTTTTCCAACATTTTTTTATCACAGCCATTTTTTGATCTATGGTTTTGTAGACACTAGCAATTTTTTTGTCCCCCTTGTCCCACCGTATCTGCCTATTTCCTAGCTGCTGTAAAACCTTGCACCGCATTTGATCCTTGGGGTTTTCTTTTGAATTTAGGGTTTAGCCCTATATGTATCCCAAGCATGCTTGAATTCCCTTACTGCATTAGCGCCCTTAAGCACCTCTGCTGAGAGGCCATTCCACCCAACTACCACCCTTTCCGTAACTCAGCACATCCCCCCTTTATCCTGCCTCCCTCCAATGTCAGAGAACGACCCCTTGTTCTAGCTCTCCTCTCTGTTTGGAATATGCTTCCCAATCCCCCCTGTACTTTGTGCAAACTCTTTATATATGTGAACGTTTATATCGCACCCCCTTTATAGGTCTACGGTCAATTATGTATGTACTTTTACGCTGCCAGAAGCATTATCTGGCAGTGAGGGGGTTAATAAAAATAAGGGCGATTGCGGTGGGGGGGGGGGGGGAGAAAGAGAGACACAAATAAAAAAAAAGGCTAAATGTTGCTATAGCTGTAGAAACCACAACTCTGGCAAAGCACCAGCCCTTCTGGATAAGATGCAGGCTTTCGAGCCTCTTTATAAACAGCCGATTGCAGGCCACTTTTCTCCTTCTCATCCCCCAGAAAGACAGAAAGCTTGCCTGGAACCGCAAGCTGCCAATCTCATCCACTTAACTGTGTCCTGGAAACTGTGTGCCCCCCTGTGTAACCACATCAAGGAGGAGACGTTTAAAGAAGGCATGACTGGTCTAGAGGAGCCCCGTCTGTTCTGCGTGGGCACTGACCTTACAGCGGGCGTCTAAACGCTCACCGATCGTGTGCGGCTCGCTGATTTGGAGACCGTCTCGTTCCTTTTTTAGACTACACCGCCTCATGGTTCCTTTTTTCGGGACCCATGTAATGGAAAGAGTGCAGATTTGAAGTCTAGCACTCCATATTTCACTGGGTTCGGTCTCTAAAAAGGCAGACGTCGCGGTGAGATAAGGCATTCACGAGTCAATTTGTAGGTCTTCCAGAGGTCCCCCGAAATCTGCTTCACTGCATGACCACATCATTGGTGGGACCACATCATTGGAGAGAGATTGGGCTGATGCATGAAGGCTCCGGGTTAATGACACGCGAATGGGCATGCGTGTCACTTAATTATAATGGTTCCCAAATACATATCAACTACACATATACAACCTAATGCAGGGGTGCTCAACTCCAGTCCTTAAGAACCCCCCAGTCCCTGCTTCAGCACAGGTGTTCTCAATCAGTGGCTCAGTCTTTGACTGAGCCACTGATTGAGCCCCCTGTGCTGAAGCTGGGATATCCTTAAAACCTGACTAGTTGGGGAGGGGTCTTGAGGACTGGAGTTGAGCCCCCCCTGACCTAATGCATACAAAATGCAAGCAGATAATACATGTAGACTGCATATATAAAAGCCTTGCTCCTCAGCTGATCAATCCACAAATGTGCAGCACAATGAGAAGTACTGAGCTGGAGGTACGACTTTCCAACTGGAATCTCCTGCGTGAGCCAGATGTACAAATGCCACGGGAGGTGCACGCTGATTGCAGAGGAGCCCGGCTCAGTCTCTGCCATTAGCAAGAGTTGGCTGTTTACTTAATGCTACATTGCGGTGCGTTTCAAGTGATGCATCTCTCTCCCTGTGTTTAGGAGAGGAATGGAAAAAAGATGATCAACTGCAAAGATCTTCCAGATGATGCGTTTAAAAGCCCATCTTCCCCACTCATCTGGCAAATGGGCAATGCATGGTTCACCTGGGTCAAGTGGTCTTGGGAAAACAAATAGGGGAGTTAAGTTAATTAATGATTATAGATCTTGTGTGCCATTTAAAGCAGTAGAGACGTGGGAATGTACCAACACATGAATGACCAGTGTTATAAGGCTGCAAGTGCAAACGGAAAATGTGTTGTACAACTTAGTCATTAGATTTCATTTCAGTTCCAAGCACGGTCATGAACATTAATAAACTATTTGGCTAACTGATAACAGTATGGATTCCCATTGAGAGAGGGAAGGTAGCTTGGCATGGGCAGAATGACCTAGCAAGGGGACGGTGCACAGTTTGGGGAAGTGACCTGGTAAAGGGAATGTCCATAAATTAAATAGTCTAGAGACCAGAAGGGGAATGGTCTTAACTCCATAAACAGAAATGGAGGTGAAGGAGTGCGGGAGAGGAGGGAGGAGGTTGTCAGGGTTGATACAATGTAAAAGTGGGGAATGGAAAAAACACTGCTCACCTTAATAATCCATATCAAAGTAAAAAGCGGTGCATGGAACTGTGAACTTGTGGATAGGATATGGTCAGAGATGACCAAGAGAAAGCGTTCCCATAGGTTGCACTCAACTAAATTAATAACTCTGAGTGATAATATATGTACACTGATAATTCAAATATACTAAGCCATATGGGTATAGGAGGTTAAAATACAAAACAAAAAATTATTTATTAATTACTTAGTTGATACTTATTGAATACACAAAAAACAATGAACAGTGAATTTACAGCTAATCTAAAACCTCTTAAGGGGAGTTGAAAACGTGGTGGATCAGCAAAAAGGTGAAATATAGCAATGAATATGAAAAGGGATGTATACAGCACAGGCACAGAAGTGCCATATATATAAGTAAATCTACCTCTAGACCCAAGAGTGTTGGTCTATTACATAAGGTATACGCGCTGTGGTGACTAGAGTTAGTCACAATACACAGTTTGGGGAAGTGACCTGGAAAAGGGAATGTCCATAAATTAAATAGTCTAGAGACCAGAAGGGGAATGGTCTTAACTCCATAAACAGAAATGGAGGTGAAGGAGTGCGGGAGAGGAGGGAGGAGGTTGTCAGGGTTGATACAATGTACACTGTGTTTCTTGGACTGGAGGATATCCATTAAATATTACCCCTGGTGGCTCCCGCTGCCCCCTCATTTATACCGTCCTGCCCTCCAATCAGATGGGTAGGGACGTAATCACCTGCTGGTTTAATAAAATACAATAGAGAACATCTAATCTAACTGGCAAATGTGGAACGGTGCATTGGAGATGCAAGGGTTTCATGTTATCCGTTCTGCGTTGCTCTGATACTCTGATACTCCCTAATCTTGCCTACAGTATGCATGTGCTGTGTGCATGTGCTGTGTAAGGGCTGTGTGCATGTGCTGTGTAAGGGCTGTGTGCACCGCTTTAATAACAAGAAACTCTGACCATTCTCCAGCCTGATCACATATAGGACATGTTATAGGCACCCCCACTTATAGAGAAGCTCTGCTCTCCATAGCAGGAGGTTCTGTAATAATGTATGACAGACTTCTGATTAGGGTCCCACTTATGGGCAATGTTTATAAAAGGAGCAATCCACCCCAACTCGTCACCATTATTTTTTTTTTTAAACAGGATTGGAACTGGGGGTCCTCAACAGCTGAACGGCACTATTTTTTATCTCCGGGGACTCCCAGTTTCCAAGGCACTTACTGGTTAACGTACCGGTGTTACTGCCTGGTTATTAAAGGGGGTTCAAATGGCTGTCCAATAGGAAACCACAACCGATGAGGTTTCTTATTAGCGCGGAGATCTAGCGGCCATTTTTCTTTCCCCCCCCCGCCCCCCGAGGGAGATTTAAAACCTGTTAACTTTACCAGAAGTAGGAGCTGAAAATAACGGTGTTTGGCACAGTGGGATCCCTGGTTCTTCTGATATATTACCGAAGAGTGCACCTGACAAGTTCAGTGCTCGCGATTCACTAGTACTCTGCACACCGCGCACCGCAAGTTATCTACGGAGCAGAAATACCTTCAGGACGACCACTCCGTTTGCGGCCTCAGAAGCTGCAAAGATGTCCACGTTAAAATAGGAAATGTACTAATGCTACGGGCCTCGTTTCCTGTGAATGACATGTTATTAACCAACGTTTATTTAGAAACTTGCAAAGGAAAAAAAAAAAAAAATGGCGACACGCATTCAACCACGGGCAAGTCAATACTGATTCCACGTCTAAATATCCAAAGCTTCTGATTTTACCCATTTGCTAGCACCTATTAGAGGGGGGGGGGAGGGAGATTGGAAACCTGAAACACATTACTGGCTTCTAACCCATTCGATGCCCTTGCTAAATCCCATTAGACTTTATAAACACACATCTGTACGAAATCTTCCACTTGCCTATTTTTGGGACTTCTCCATGGTAATCCTCAGCCCCATAAATGCAACATTGAAATCAGCCAGTGCTGGGGCTTGGAGGCCGTAAAAGCAAAAAAAAAAAAGCACAGGCGCACAAATTCAACAGTGCAGAGGTGCAGATCAGAATATCATTGTGTTTTTGTGTTGAGACTATGTGCCTTGTGTATGCACCGGTGTCTGTGTCTAGCAGTGGTATTGTGTCTGCACTGTATACTGTATGCATCAGTGTTGTCTGTATAGCAAAATGCCACACCTAAATGATTCTAGCGTTGCCAGGTGTCCAGAATTGAATCGTACTGTCCAGTATCTTGACACAATGTCCAGTAAAAAAATGAGAGGTAATACTGGGCATGTATGTGTATACCGGTACCTTTCACCATTGTGTCCAGTATTTTTGGAGAAGCCGCCTGGCAACCCTATCGACACTTTACCAGTGTGCACTTAAGTATGTATTTTATGTGCTTAGATATATATATTTGTTGCTTTACGTCTAGTTTTATTTGCTTCCAACAAAACCTATCCTTGGGTATGAAACAATGCCACATGCACCACCAATACAGGGCAGCAAGTGGAAATGCACGCAACCTGTTTTATCTTACACTTCTATCAGTGAAAGGGTTTAGAGGCGCAGCACACACTAATGTTTGTGTGTAGGGTGGGGTGGGGGGGGGTAGCACCGTCAAACAACAATTAATCCGTCTGGTCCTGGAAAATTATTTTCCACAGGAAAAAGCTCAGTAGCCGTCAGTCGGGGACATTAAAAGCCACCCCTCCCATGTAAGAGAGCTATAACAGGCTTTGTCCTTCTAAAAAGCCCTTTTCTGCTAATAACTTGCAGCTGTTGGCAGCTGGATCCCATTGCCAGGAATGGCTCAGGACCAGAAGGCATATGGATACCTGCTCTATAAACACTATCCGAGTTCCTTCTCTAGACCATCACTGCCACCTACCTCTGATCCCCAGACATGGTTACACCGGCAAGGAATACGGTCCAACAACATGTGCACGTGTGAACGCACGATCGCAACTTTGTGCCATAAAGTAAAGCGAAACCCTGTGCAACATTTAAAGAGAATAAAACGGCATCACGGGTTTAATGAAATGTAGCCAATGACATGTTTGAATAATGTTTTCCGTACCTAATACAAACATACAACGCTCTCTCTTCAGATGAAGTAAGGCCGTGCGTATAGTGCCCGCGACGGGGCGACCGAACGCGTGACATCACCCGTAGCCGTCGCCGCTAGCGAAAGTTGTATTTCGCTTTGCGGCAGTGGCGAGGGTGACCGGGCCATTGATTGGTTCAGGAGCCGTCACGTGACGCGACAGCCCCTAAAAAAACAAATATTCCCGGCTGCAGAAATTCGCGTCGCCACGTCGCGCTTACAATAAGCGCACGCAACGGCGCCAATGTGTTTGTTTTTGGGCAACGTCGCGTCGCCGGCACTATAAGGGCGGCCCAATGCAGGATTGGCCAGCGCCAGTCCTCACGTGCCACCACCCGGTCAGGTTTTTACGATATTCCTACTTCAGCACAGGTGGCCCAATCAGGGGCTCAGTTGAAGACTGCTCCACCTGTGCTGAAGCAGGGATATCTGTAAAACCTGGCCGGGTGGTGGCCCTGGAGCACTGGAGTTGGCCACTCTTGATCATTAGATCTGAATAGAGAGCGTTGTGTGTTTGTATCATTCTCCATTCGCCAATAAGGCGCCATGACATCACTTTGCCAGACCGTCCATGCTGGATTCGCACCGTGTCTGCGTCAGTTCCTCTCCGTCTTCCCACCCCAGGGAAGCAAAACTAAAAATACAACCACCTGTGTGTTCACGGGCTGGCGGGGTTAAAGGGACAGTCCATCCTAGGGAAAAAATACCGACGTCACGGCAGAGACATATTTAGCGGATACGGTGCCGCCGGGACATCCGCATGATGTCGTTTCTCCTGATTACATCACAACGTGCTCACACCCTGGATGCCGGAAACGGGGTAGTTGAGGGTGAGCCACTTGCGTTTGGATTTGGAGACCATTCTGTCAGAGCGGTATATACACACCATACACATATCTATACACGGCCATTGCCACGGTCAGGCAGGGCAGTGTAAGGCCGCGCGTATAGTGCCCGGGACGGGCGACGGGACGGGTGACGTCACTGTCGCCGCTAGCGAAAGTTATATTTCTCTTTGCGGCGGTGTCGCGGGAGTACTGGCATTTGATTGGTTCAGGGGCTGTCAAATGAGCCGACAGCCCTTGAAAAATCATATATTGCCAGCTTCCATATTCCGCGACGTCGCTCCGTCCCATTGTCGCCATTGCACTTACTATAAGCGCACGCGGCAGCGGCAATGCATTTGATTTGGGCGCCGCCGCGGGCACTATATACGCACGGCCTAATGGTTATGGGGTTAGCATTTTTACCTTTAAAATGACTGCTGCATTTGGGGAAGAAGTAGGGGCCTTTCAGTACTATAACATTATTTGTATCATTCATTTGTAAACGTGGTGAGCGGGGACATGGGAGGGGTTTCACTTCCTCCCGTTCGTGCGGTATAAAGACGTGCTGAACAGAAGTTGGCGCAGGTAAAGCGCCTCTCTCTCTCCTCCAGGCGTACCCGTATTGGCCACCTGACAGGCCCCGATTAAAAGGCTCTTCATCTTGGTGACAGGAGAAAACAGAATAGATTTCTTTGTTGCATTCTGCTCATTATTACTCTCATTAGTATTGATCTCATCTGTGTTGTTCATCTCACCGGTTTGGGCGCATCACTTCTCACGATTAGCCGAGGAAATATTACAATACTCATTCTCGTTCCTGGTGATGCCTGGGGCTCTAACTCAGGTGTGTGTTAAACTGTACCAACATAATATCCAGCTATCCACTCAAGCAGGGATGGCCAACTCCAGTCCTCAAGGGCCACCAACAGGCCAAATATTAGGGATACCCCTGCTTCAGCAACAGTGGTTCAATCAGTCCCAGGTCCAGCACAGGTGGCTCAATCTTTGACTATTACACCAGTCCAGTCTCCTCTATTACACCTCTCTGACGCCACACCCGTGAACTCTCTCCATCAGCAACACTGCATTGGAACCTATTCCAAGGACTTGAATGAAGCCAAATGTTCTGAATGATCAATAAGGTATACTGTACTGTACGTTGACACACTATACATATGAATAGAATGAGTTTTGCACTTGCCCACACAGTTTACAGTTTTACGTATGAATAAATGTCCCTTTGTTTTCATTTACAACAGGGACTCAAACTGTGAGAGGATAATGGTCAGTCTTGCCTGGTTCACTCCAATATAGGATAATCTAATTTATGTATGACCCCTGCCTATCAAATGACCAGTTCATAAAAGCATAACAGAGAAAAACGAGGCAGCAATAACATTTCTAGAATTACCGTAGTACATATTGACTTGTCTGATTTGCGAGACCATCAATGACTTAATTTTACTACATACATATTTTTTCTTTTTTTTTAAATCACTGTCAATAGCTTAATTTGCACCACAGAGGGGCTGCACTTTTTAAAGTGTTGCTCGAACAATAACAAATTTGGAGGGGGAAAAACACAGAAAATCAAATCACTCAAAACATAGAATTATATTTGGTCTCTAGCTCAAAACAGATATCAAATATGTTCCCAATTATTTCTCTGCGCTCTTAACTGGTTCCCCCTGAAGAGGTAAAGCCGTTTTATCTCACAAAATAAATAAAAGCATATGGGCGTTTCCTCAAATAATTGAACCCTGATTTATACAATCGCTGTACACTTCTGATTTAAAATGACATTTTAGAGCAATTTTAGCAATTCCTGCACAGAGGGGGGAGGGGGATGTTTCTCCCAATGCCAGCGATTGATGCGACATCGCCCCACGCTGTATGATGCTGCCACAGGGTAGATCAGGGGTGCCCAACTCCAGTCCTAAAGAGCTACCAACAGGCCCGGTTCAGGATATCCCTGCTTAAGCACGGGCACGGAGCCACGGATTGAGCCACCTGAACTGGAGCAGGAATATCATGAAACCCTGAGCTGTTAGTGGCCCTCGAGGACTGGAGTTGGCCGCTCTCCTGCAGTAGAGCTGAAGTGGAGAGGTTACAGATTAGGCTGGGATAGTATGGTCTCCTAGCAGAGGCTCCGCACTCACGGAAATAGAACATGCTTGGGACCGACATCGGGTCAAGGTCAGAGACCAAACAAGATGTAACTACACTTCGCAGCCAGTAAGGTGGGGAGACTACATGAGCCAAAGGGTCTTCCACTACTATTGATCATTACCTATAATATTAATATAAACTAGTACAGGTGGTCCCATATGGAGACAAAGAAAAAGCTTTGCCCTAGATCAGGGGTGCGCAAACTGGGGGGGTGGGGGGTTAGAGGAGGGAACGGAGAACCGCGGGAGCGGTGGCACAGGAGGACAGCAACGGGAGAAGAGGATGGAGGGCTGCCGGAACGAAGCCGGGCGGCAGAGGACGACAGCCGGGGAGGAGCGCGGTCCAACCCCGAAGTCTTCACTGACTTTGGGGTCTCTCACTAAAGCGCGCTCATCCCCGGCCATCGTCCTCTGCCGCCCCGCTGTCCTCTTCTCCGGCCGCCGACCTCCTCTGCCACTGCCCTGCTCCACTTCCACCGAAGCCAGGTAGGCATTGTTGAGGGGGTGAGAGGAGGAGGGGTGAGAAGGAGGGTATGAGAGAGGAGGAGAGGGGATGAGAGAGAGAAAAGAGGGGGTAAGAGGAGGGGGGTGAGAGGGGAGGAGGGAGATAGGATAAGGGTGGGTTTAGAGAAAGGGGATGAGGAGGGGGCGGAGGTTGAGGAGGGAGGGGTAAGAGAGATGAGGTGGAGTGAGAGAAAGGATGAGGAGAGGGCACCAGAGAGAGAGGATGAGAAGGGGGGGGGGGGGCCGAGAGAGAGGATGAGAATGTGTTGGAGTTGCGCGAGCGCGGATGAGAAGGGGGGGCGCGAGAGGACTGTAGAGCTCCGTGTGAGAGGGGGGGCGAGAGAGAGGATGAAGAAGGGGGGGCAGAGAGGCGGCTGAGGAGGAGGCATCGTGGTGCGGAGGGAGAGGATGAGAGGGGGGCTGCTATAGAGAGGCATAGGAGGGGCTTGGGGGGGGGTGCGAGAGAGAGTCGATCGCAGGAGGGGGTGTGAGAGGATGAGAGGTCGATGAGAGGATGGGGTGCGAGAGAGAGGTATGAAGGGGGTGCGAGAGTATAGGATGAGGAGGGGCGTGCGAAGAGAGAGGATGAGGAGGGGTGCGGAAGGATGAGAGGGGGGAGAGGAGAATAAGGGGTGCGAGAGAGAGTAGAGGAGGGGATGCGAGAGGAGATGGGAGGGGGGCGAGAGAGAGGATGAGAGGGTGGGCGAGAGAGAGTGATGAGAGGGGGTGCGCGAGAGGGATGAGAGGAGGGGTGGGCGAGAGCGAGATGAGGAGGAGAGTAGGAGTGATAGGAGGGGGGGGTGCGAGAGAGAGATGAGGAGGGGGGTGAGAGTAGAGAGATGATGTGAGGGGTGCGAAAGAAGTAGAAGGGTGGGGCGAAGGATAGTATGAAGGGGGTGCGAGAGAGAGGATGAGAAGGGGGTGCGAGAGAGAGGATGAGAAGGGGGGCGAGAGAGAGGATGAGAAGGGGGGGGCGAGTAGAGAGGATAGGAGGGGGTGCGAGAGAGAGGATGAGGAGGGGGTGCGAGAGATAGAGAGAGGATGAGGAGGGGGTGCGAGAGAGAGGATGAGGAGGGGGTGCGAGAAGAGAGGATGAGGAGGGGGTGCGAGAGCAAATGAGACGGAGTTGAGAGCATGGGACTGTTGCAATAGACGGATGAGGGGGGGCGAGAGAGGATGAAAAGGGGGGGCGAGAGAGGATGAGGAGGGGAGCCAGAGAGAGGATGAGGAGGGGGGCGGTTGAAGAGGGGGAAGAGAGGATGAGGAGGGGGGTGAGGATGATGAAGGGCTGAGGATGAAGAGGGGAGGAGAGAGGAGGGGGAGGGGGGGGGTGGAGGGGGGGGAGGGGGGGAGGGGGAGGGGGGTGAGGATGATGAAGGGCTGAGGATGAAGAGGGGAGGTGAGAGGATGAGGAGCGGGGGTGAGAGGATGAGGAGCGGGGGTGAGAGGATGAGGAGGGGGGTGAGAGAGGATGAGGAGGGGGGTGAGAGGATGAGGAGGGGGTGAGCAAAAAATTGCATTCAGCATTATCTTATACTACTACACTGATTTATTTTAAAAAAATTGTCATGTTTTGCCGTTCTAAAAATATTTATTAAAGATGCAAGTATTTTTAAGTATTTGTATTCACATGTATACTGTATTGTTTACCGACTAATATCACGGGTGAAAAGGAGGGTCTGGACGTGAAACGATAGCTGACCCCCTGCCCTAGATCACAAGGTGTGGGTGGGTGGTCAGAACTGCACGGAGTGGATAAAAGATAAGAAACGGACGGGCCAGGATTGTAACGGCTGCATTAATGACACAAGACGACGAGTACGCGCGTGTCCCCCCCGCGGGGACACCCTCTCGCCGGCGCCCGTCACTGCAAGGCTCTGACGGCTCCCCGTCCCCATTGCATCTCTCACTTTCGCACAGCTGCACAGTGGGGGGAAAGGAGTGATCCCGGCCACGGCTATTGTTTCCATATGCGCCTCATAATACGAGACGCTTCTCTTCTTAAATCAAAGTGTAGAACAAAAGGGCTAAAGCTTTGCCGACAAGAACTGCCAGGGACACAGATGACATGTATACACACACTCACCTACTTCTCTGCTTCTAACCGTGTGTGTCGCACTGCGGAGAGACGGGATTTAGCCCCCTCTGCTGTCTGGTAGTGTTTTGCTCCGTGTCTTTTGGCACATATTGTGTTTCGGGGGCCCTGCCAATTCACCCCGGAGCCCTCGGTTTTAATCAGTATCACATAAAGTTTAACACATGCTTTGAAATGTGCACCAGATTCAAAAGCGCTGCCCCCAGGGAGGCTCTGTTTAAAAAAGACGCATACCATCCCCTAGCCGCTGCTTTTCTCGCAGCAATTATCTTTCAACTTTGGCTGAACCGCTGGAAATGTCAACGCCAGAACGCTGCCAGCCGAGGAAAAGGTCCCGGGGTCGGAAGACTGAAAGTAAGAGTTCCACCGACTTCAGGGGCTGCTCGCAGATACTCGGCTGCGTGAGGAAATGTTTCCAGCATGACCTACACGGGCGTCGTGCTGGTGGGAGAGATGCTGGGTGGTAACAGCCATCAGGACGAGAAGGTTATTGGGATGGCAGAAGCCTTTAATGTCAATATCGGTTAGAGGCTGCGAAAACGCCTCCGGCAGAAACCAGGCTCATTACCACATCGTGGCTTTGTAAAATCCAGCATTCTGTGCACTTCCCAATATAAACACCCCCAGAAACAGAGATGAGACGGGGGAGATAAGGAAAGGACAAGGGGAACGTTTATCTAAAGCTCTAAAGAGCTTCCAACAAGATTCCATTTTGGGATGGATGTTATCACTACGCGAGATGCATCGGATCAGGGTCACTGGGGGTGAGGAAATGACAAAATAAGATATGTGAGGTGGGGCTGCAGTTAAAACCATTGTATTCTCAAGTTCAGATGTTCTTTGTAGAACCAAGTGTGGATGTTTGCTGCACACCAGAAACAAGACAAATAGTGATACATTTACCGATGCTCCTTAGCCCCAGGGAAGACCTGCATTTCATCCAATATATCCAACGTAACCGATGGACAAGGGCACGCGGATTTGAATCAAAAATAATTTATTGTGCCTTAGCAACACCGCGTTTCGGCATTCTGGCCTTTCTCAAGTGAAGTGGCCAGCAGGCCGGAAAGTCGCGTTGCCTTTCTCAGGTGAAGTGGCCAGCAGGCCGGAACGTCGTGTTGCCTTTCTCAGGTGAAGTGGCCAGCAGGCCGGAACGTCGTGTTGCCTTTCTCAAGTGAAGTGGCCAGCAGGCCGGAACGTCGTGTTGCCTTTCTCAAGTGAAGTGGCCAGCAGGCCGGAACGTCGTATTGCCTCTCTCAGGTGAAGTGGCCAGCAGGCCGGAACGTCGTGTTGCCTCTCCCAGGTGAAGTGGCCAGCAGGCCGGAACGTCGTGTTGCCTCTCTCAAGTGAAGTGGCCAGCAGGCTGGAACGTTGTGTTGCCTTTCCCAAGTGAAGTGGCCAGCAGGCTGGAACGTCGTGTTGCCTTTCCCAAGTGAAGTGGCCAGCAGGCTGGAACGTCGTGTTGCCTCTCCCAAGTGAAGTGGCCAGCAGGCCGGAACGTCGTGTTGCCTCTCCCAAGTGAAGTGGCCAGCAGGCCGGAACGTCGTGTTGCCTCTCTCAAGTGAAGTGGCCAGCAGGCCGGAACGTTGTGTTGCCTTTCCCAAGTGAAGTGGCCAGCAGGCTGGAATGTCGTGTTGCCTCTCAGGTGAAGTGGTCAGCAGGCCGGAACGTCGTGTTGCCTTTCCCAAGTGGTGGCCAGCAGGTCGGAACATCGTGTTGCCTCTCTCAGGTGAAGTGGCCAGCAGGCCGGAACGTCGTGTTGCCTTTCTCAGGTGAAGTGGCCAGCAGGCCGGAACGTCGCATTGCCTCTCTCAAGTGAAGTGGCCAGCAGGCCGGAACGTCCTGTTGCCTCTCTCAGGTGAAGTGGCCAGCAGGCCGGAAAGTCGCGTTGCCTTTCTCAGGTGAAGTGGCCAGCAGGCCGGAACGTCGTGTTGCCTTTCTCAGGTGAAGTGGCCAGCAGGCCGGAACGTCGTGTTGCCTCTCTCAGGTGAAGTGGCCAGCAGGCCGGAACGTCGTGTTGTCCATGGCACAATAAATTATTTTTCATTCAAATCCGTGTGCCCTTGTCCATCAGATACTTTGTAGAACCAAGACACCTGAGCACACTAAGGGTGCGGCCAGGCAGGGAGCGGCGCTCTTGTGCTGCGCCCTGCTCGGCCGGGCGCAGCATTGGGCGAACCGCTCATGTGACGCGCGAGCGGCAAATTCAAATTTGCTTGCTAGGCAAGCAGGTAAGCGCCGCGCTTGCTCAGGCACTTGCTCAGGCTGGCCACACACATTGCCGCAATGTGTTTCATCGCGGCCAGCGTGAGCGCGCCCGCCTGCTCAGCGCCTCCCTGGCCAAGGCCTTAGTGTTAGGATGGATGGAGAGTCGTGCTTCATGGAAACACACTGCAGCTGCCTTCAGGGAAAGCCCCTCACCATGTCTTCCTGCCCCCCATTTTACCATCCCGTGTCAGATATACCGGTAACATAACTTCTCCAATGCAGAAGCCCAAGCTTCATTTACATTCATTATACAGTATTACTCTGCGAGGCCAACACCAAATACCATATTCTGTGTAATATACAATACATGCAGCTTGTATTAAGGCCCAACAAGACACGGCAATCTTTTTTTTCAAATGGCCTTCCAGTTATGTCCGAGCAATATGCGGTTTAGTACTCTCTCAGGATCTGCGGCTTTCAGTTATTTTATTTAGTTATTGAAGCAAATGTAAAATAAAAACGTGATGTTACTATCAGGACGTGATGTTACTTTCAGGACGTGATGTTACCATCAGGACGTGATGTTACCATCAGGACGTTGATGTACCATCACGGAGTGAGTTCACCATCAAGGACGTGATGTCACCATCAGGACTGGATGTCACCCATATCGGACGTGGATGTCCCATCAGGACGTGATGTCACCATCAGGACGTGATGTCACCATCAGGACGTGATGTCACCACAGGACGTGATGTCACCATCAGGACGTGATGTCACCATCAGGACGTGTTATCAGGTTCCTTCCCTTTACTTTACTGTTTCATACATAGTTACATAGTAGATGAGGTTGAAAAATTACATATGTCCATCAAGTGCAACCTATGCTAAATTTAGACGACAGATACCTTATCCTATATCCCTGCTTACAGTATATTGATCCAGAGGAAGGCAAACAAAAACCCCAGTGACATATCATCCAAAATATATATCAACTCAAAATATATCAGTCCGCCTTCATAAACATTGAAGAGGCTCTTTCTGCTATTCCAGGGGTAGCCAACTCCAGGCCTTATGCATCCCCCAATAGGTCAGGTTTTCAAAAACTGAGCCTCTGAGTCACCTGTGCTGAAGCAGAGATATCCTTAAAACGTGACCGGTTGATGGCCCTTGAGGACTGGAGTTGGCCACTTTTGTTCTAAGGCGCCAGAGGCTACAGAATCCAACAGGAACGCCGTCCCCTGGTAGCACATAACTGGGCGGTAACAAGTCAGATTAGCCTACAAGCAACACCCTCGGCTACTCGTATCAAATACAAATATTCAACCTATATATTATTGGGTCAATGAAGCTCCTCATCTCACAAATGCGCGCTTTCCACATCGGGGCATTGCTGGTACCTTAGAATGTTTGATATTTGTTCACTCTCAAACAAGCAGGCAACAGCGGACAGGTAACCCGACTGGTATCCCACCACTACGCCATAACGTCCATACAAAGGTGCGTGTTCCGTTTCCGCAGGTCACTGCAGTAATCTGAACTTCTGTCTTATGCACTCGGATCAAGAACATGTTCAGGAGAGAAAGAAATAGAAATATCTGGGGGTTTTTTTTAAAAAGAAATTGCAGTTCTAGGCCTTTATTTGGTGTAGGACGCTACAGAGAAATCACAAGAAACTGGTAGAAAGAGAACATTGCCCACCCTTCCGACTCGTGCCGCTTCTAACTTACAGGTATGCATCAGGCAGGCCAGATATACCCAATGGAAAGTAATGAAGTACACAATATATACAGAGGATAAACCGCTTCCATATGAGGCACAGCAGTAACGCCATTAAGGATCACAAGGGCAGAGAATTTAACCCCATTGGTGTAGAAGAGAGGGCCTACAACACATTGCTCTGCACGACCCACTATTACTCAAGTGGTTAAACAACTCAACTAGGCTTTTCCAAACATTTTCTGGGCCGGTGAAAGGCGAGCATGCAGCATCTGGAGTCTATTCTACTTTCCCATCACGGGCTGCAGAGTAAATTTAGTTCACTGATTATTACAATCATTGCTGCTACGAGCGAGAGATATATTCTTTGGTTTCAGAGAAAGAGCACATCTAATTCCCTTGTTTATTAGATGGATGGCTCTATCCTTAAGGCAACTTACACAATCAGGAGAATGGAGCAGCCACAAGTTTTGGGGAGATCCGGAGAACACACCAGAGTTGGACCACTTTCACAGAAACGCGGACGTATGAAAGGGTCCACTTGGCCCCTCTCAATGGCACATTTTACTACGCTTCTCTCAAGCCATCTAAAACTCAGAGTATTCTACATATTTAGGATCCCATAATGTCCATGACAAGCATTACTTAAAGGGCATGGAACTTTATTGGACCACGTTGCCACTGCTGGAAGATTATTCCACTAACATCTCATATAATGAAGGTTTTATTCATGCTTTTCCCAAGGACCACCATCCCAGCCATCAGTGCATTTTCTCTCCCGCTTTCCGTGCGCACAATAAATACAAATCCCGCTGTCGTGCCTCTACCTTCTCCCATTATTGCTTAGCATAGAGTACTTCCACTGCAGCCAGGGATTCTGGGTAATGACATGCAAACGAGCACAGAGTGTGTCCCTCGACTTATCCATTTTAACATGCATCATTACCAACTTCTGCCTGAAGTATAACACAGCTTTTCAGCACAGCCTGGGCCGAAGTGCAGAGCCAGTAACCCTTCTCACACATAGCTTTTTTCAGCTTCAATGTGAAGCTGGTACATAGGTATAACCAGACATTTACAAAGTTATGGTAATAACCAGTGGTCGACAAATCACCAAAAAAATCTACTCGCCACCTAGTACCACACGTGTGCTGCTTGGGCCAATAGGAGCTTGCCACGATGTTAAATCCACTCGCCCGGGGTGTGCAAATGTATAGGTTTGTCGAACACTGGTAATAACCCCTCCACCTTACAGTAGTAGTAGTAGTACAGCAAAGAAAAGTATGGCTTGTTGTGCACATTGGCGTGTCTCAGACTGTGAAACGTGACAGCCAAACTATGATTAAAAATACTTTGCATGTTCTGGTCATTCCCAACGCAGTTTCAAATTATTCTTCTGTGCCAACTAATGCAGCCACCTCAGGAATGGAACATTGCAGCATGTTTTAGAGCTCTGGTCTGCAGGGCAACCATAAAAATGATTGAGAACAAACAATATATTACTCAATGACAGATGGGGTTGATGTACCGGGGCAGTGGGGGGAGGGGAGAGCAGGGAAGGGGGAGATGGGGGGGGGAAGAGGTGACCTGGGGGGGGAGGGGGAGAGGGGAGAGGGAGAGGAGGGGGAGGATTCCGGCTACACAGACCAATCAGTCTACGCCCCTCACGGACAAGATTTTTACGACGATATTTCATTATTATCTGCAACAGATTGGACCCCGAAGTGGTACAAGACGTGATTTGCAGAAGTGATGAATATGATCCCCCACTCGTCTTCTAATTCACAGATTACAGAAAGAGCATTTCATTCCATCTGGACCTCGGCCGTTGCTAATGCAATAAGAAGACGGCGATGAGGAAGTGTACGTTGATATCATAAGGAACGTTTACGAGAATGAGACAAAAACACACACACACAAGGCACGCACACCAAGGCACGCGACTACTCCCCCCTCCCACAAACGGCACAACTCGGAAGGGTGGACAGAGTGCAAACGTGATTCACCTCGCTCCCTCTCCCACCCCTCTCTGATCTAGTCCCTCCACCCCTCCCGACTTGTCAGGTCACCACTGTGCCAATATGTAGGCGCCACGTCAAATGTTAGGTGGCCGTCCAAGACTTTTCCATCCCTTACTGCACGAAAATGAGAGTTGGCACGGGTGTGCGACGGGGGGGTGGGGGGGATACCTCAAATCTTTTCATAGCAACACCTGAAGAATTATTCAAGACATTGAATTGGGAACATAAAGAAATGAAAATAAATACTTGAGTCATGTAAGATTTGCTACAACATTATTGTTGCTTTTGCCACAAGTGAAGAAGACTTCTTCCGACATATCAGGAAACACATTTCTTACTGTCCTCTCATCCATTTATTGCCCTGTTTATTTATTATACCTTCTGCCAGTCCTTCCCTGCTTCATCTGCCACAGGGTGTCACCTTGTTTTTTTACGTCTGTGTTAAACGCAGAGAATATTGTGTAAATCAGTATCACCGACCCCAGGAAGAGAGAGGACTCTCGAAAGCTCGTCTTATAATAACAATTGTTAGTCCAAACAAAAACCTAATGCTGAAGTACTAATTCACTCTGCACTAACGAGACTCTCTCTATCTAACTATTATACAGCAAATAAATATATCACTTGTGAGCATCTTCATGTCTCAGGCAGGTCTGCAACCCTGCCTTTAACCAGGATCTCCTAGCATACAGTGCTTCCACTGCAGCCAGGGATTCTGGGAAATGACATCCAAATAAGCACAGGGTGTCACCTTTATTAATTAAATTAACAAGACAAACTTTCCACTCTGCCTCAAGAGTAAAGGTGTATTTTGCCTATATTCTGCAATGCATTACCCAAAGAGACAGGTAACAGAATGAATGGGTTCAGAAGCCAACAAAACGGCATTTTTTGTTTGTTTTTACTCTAGTCATATTAGCAATCGCAGTGTTCCGGACTTGACTGGATTTCAAGGCATAACAAAAGACCAAGGCGACAACCAAAAGTAAGATGGGAAGCTAAAATTAGGACATTTGTTAGGGCCACGTGGACAGGAGAGGCTTGCAACCAGATAATTGAGGGAGGCCTTTTTTCAGCAGTGAATCGACAAGGGCTGAAGATAATGTACTGTATGTATACACATATGTATCTTTGTATGTGTACACACACCTGGCATCCTCATCTCACTGCCTCAAAGTTGTGGGAAGGTGGCAATGGGTGTTTAAGATGATGTATGGTGGCTGGTGCTGGTAGGTTTACCATACTATGGAAGCTTGAGCAATATACCCGGCAAAAGTGGGAAAGGTACTTGACAACATGCAAATGAGGCCGGCAGGGCAAATAAGGCCTCAAACCCCAAAGATGGAACACACCAAAAACCAATGTCCTTCATTCGCCATAGCGATTAAAGGTCTTTGATCCGTGAGACTGCCGCCCTAGTAGTAAACTCAGAACTCACCAGCATAGAATTTTTGCAATTTTTTTCTATGCTGGCGAGTTCGGAGTTTACTACTAGGGGGCGGCAGTCTCACGGATCAATGACCTTTATCGCTCTGCATTTCATGATCGGAGAGACGCCACAGGGGGAACACGGATTACCCTATTAGTTTGGGTTCATCACAAGTTGCATCCAGGTTGAAGAGTTACGGTGATTAATCGCGAGTAGAAGCGTTGCTCCACACCGGACACACGGAGACGGGGGTTACATCAAGCTGCCGTTATCCCATGGCGGTGGTGTATCTGTCCTTCACAGGGTTAACAGGGCTTGTTTACGTACAAGCGGTTCACGCACCCTTGATCTCCCTTCACCCTATCCAGTTTTTATTACTCAGCAGTGACAACCTCCGTTACTTAAGCCTATCAGTGCCTCTGCTTTTTATATTTCAGCACATTGGCTCAGCATAGCCATATGTTTGGTTCCTTGAGCTCACATTCGGTTTTTTCTTCATTGTTCATTCTCCATAGGCTGGATTTATTTTTTTTGCTTGACAGCGTTCAGGAAGAAGGAATGAAGGTAGAAAGTGCTCAGAATCCGCGCAGGTTCAACCAAAAGTGGTCATTCAAACCGGAATCTGGCTACCTACAACCGCCAGACTCTTGTGACGCAGCACGGCAAAAACTGGAAGACAAGCGTGAATAGTTTAAACAGGATATTGTTAGCCCTCGTTAAAGATCGAGCTCAAAAGCGGGCACCTATTATACTGCAGAGGAAGAATCGGTGGAGTAGGCTTCATCGTTAACAGGAGATGGATATACAACATAGTGGAGTATGAAAGTTCATTGGAAAGAGATACAGGCTTCAAATAATCCAAGTATATGTGCCAATATCACGTCACAGAAACAATGAAGTGGAAGGCTTTTACCATGAAATCAACCAACTGAAACAAAAGAAACGGGCGCCATTATGGGACATTTCCATGCAAAGATAAGTGCCCAGCAGAATGCCATCATTTGGGAAGTATGGGTATAGTAACAGGAATGAACGCGAGAGATTGGTAGAATTTGCAGAATGTGAGCATTTCCGCATAACATGATGTTGCCACCACCCTGCTGGACAGTTGGGATGGTGTTGATTGGGTGATGTGTAGTGTTGACCACAAAGTTAAATTTTTGTTTACGAAAAAGCATATAGATGATAGTGCAGACATGTGGGAAAAGGTTTATATGGCGAAACAAGACACAAATGTGACTTTTTCGTCTACATTCCAAGCGTTATGTCTGGCTCAAGCCCAATACTGCCCATCACCCAGTCAAGACCATCCCAACCGACAAGCATGGTGGTGGCCACAGCATGTTATGGGGACGCTTCTCTTCAGCAGGGACTGGGAAGCTCGTCAGGATAGAGGGAAGAATGGATGGTGCAAAGTACAGGCGAATCCTTGAGGAAAACCTGTTTGAGTTCAGCCAAGACTCAAAAACTGGGGAGGAAATTCACATTTCAGCAAGACAATGACCCGAAGCACAAAGCCACACTAATGTGGTTGGACAAAAAGAGAATTCATGTTCTTGAGTGGCCCAGTCAAACATATATGGCGACACTTGAAGATTTCAGTCCCTCAACGATCCCCAACAAACTTAGCAGAACTCGATCAATTTTCCTGTGAAGAACGGGCAAAAAAAGTCACCATCCTACAGCACTGTGTAACCCAAGTAGACCTATGCAAAAAGACTCAGCAGTAACTGCTGCAAAGGGTGCTTCTAACAAGGACTTTTGCAGACATTCAATCTCCCCTTCATACAACAGTGTTCAGTTAAACCCAAACAACTTTGTAGCTTTGAATAAAACAATTGTTTGAAAAATGTGCATACATTATTTGTAATTCAACAACTTTTCACATTATTGGTAGAGGGCGAATACTTCTGCAGACCAGTGTGTGTGTGTGTGTGTGTGTGTGTGTGTGTGTGTGTGTGTGTGTGTGTACACACACCCTTTTGCGCAATGATGCCTTGCTGTGTCTTTTCCTGGCGATATCCCTTTGCTGCGCTGCCTCTAAGGGGCCAAAAGCATACAGATCTCAAACGGAAAGAAAGAACGAGACAAGCGCACCAGGGTTTAATTAATATATTCGCAACATGTAATATCAAAAACACACAATTACGTAAGCAAAAGTGATCCAAAGGCGGTCCATTGAGCCACCTGTGCTGAAGCAGGGATATACTTAAAACCTGACCTGTTGGTGGCCCTTGAGGACTGGTGTTGGCCGCCCCTGGGTTAGATAGTTTCGGGTGCTGGCATAAGGGGGTCAGCTGCTACAAAGCGGCAGAGTTAACCGTTAACCCCTTCACGGCCAACAATACATTTCTCTGCAGGCACAAGTGCGCACGTTATAAAAGTAGAAACACAAGGAGCCGTGCTCAAAATAATACAAACTGCTGCTAACATTTGGACATTATCATTAGTAGGTGCTAGAGCATTTTAGTCTATTGAAACATTAGACTAAAAACTTGCATTTTTATGTTGCTACAAAAAAAAAAAAGGTTCTGGCAACAGAAAGCCTCCAAGTGATGAAAAACATCCATGATGGGTTCCTTAAAGCCCGTCCTTCCATTAAAAACATGGCGCCGGTCCAACGTGGATAGCACAGTTGATGGAAATTGGAGCGGTGCTCTTGGCGGAGAACTTCCATCCGAGCTCGTAACTGATATGTTATCAATGCAAACATCAAATCGAAACGCGAACAATGTTACATTCCCTGCGTAACCCACCAAAACGGCCATGTTCTCCATTTCCACCAAAACACTTGATCTTTGTTTCCAAGACACCATTGTTTTATCTGGCTCTGAAAAACGCTCTCCTTGGCCAACCAAAGTAGCTAAAAATTGAGAAAATAAATACATGATAAAAAAAAGAAAACAGCAGAGCTCTCAGGATTACTAGCTAATAAGTCTGGGATTTGACAGGCATGTCACAAAAGCACAGAAACCAATGCTCGTTTCCAACTGTCTATTTTAAGTACAGGCTGCGTGTTTAAGTTGTCCAGAGGCAAACCTTACCCGATAATGACTTATGGATTGGTTATTCTTGGCTCGTGGTATAGGCCCTTAATCTGGCTCATGCGTAGGATTTAACAGAAGGCCTCGTTTTTCACAAACCACCTCTAACACCTTCCAGATTATGGGAGCTGATATTTTGGAATCCAACCCACTCCGATCACTGGACTTTGCAATGACAAGTGAAGGGAGATTTGTGGAGTCCCATTCAACTCAAGTTCGACGGGACACAACCCCATCCATACAGATTATGCAGAGACTTGCTCATGCGGATTAATACTAGTACAGGCAGCTGCGAGGTTGTTGTAGCAGATAAATACTCCACACACAACTTGGTTCCTCTTGGATTAAGAACCACAGGAAATAAATCACTTTACTTGTGTTTGTTCCTAATGTCAAGTAAGGTCATTTTAAAATGATCTTTTATATAAGGGCGCTGTAATATCTTTCTCGTTTATGAGGGGAGATTGGCATGGAAGGTCTTCTTTCATGCCATGAGGGGTGGCTTAGTCATATATAGGCACGACACAAACAATAACATGGTACTGCAGATCAGGCACCATAAATGTTAACCATTTATTTGCCTGGGGTGCCTGATCGAGACTCAGCCCCATTTACCAATGTATTGTATGTTGTGGTTGCAATAAAGTGAAAACCATGCTACCACTTCTCCACTAACAGCACCACCACCCCTCCTCCACCTCCAAGGGATCTCCTTATCAACCTGCTCCTGGCATTGGCTAAGCTAGCCATTTATAAGACCAGGACGCAGTGTTTGGAGAGGGAGGTCCCAACAAACATCGTGGCCATTGTCGGGCGCTGGTGCACTCCCGTATCCGGGCGGAGTACATGTACGCCGAGTCAACTGGGGCGGTTTCAGAGTTTGCCTCACAAGTGGGCGTCAGGCGGGGTGCTCTGCTCGGTATCCCCCCATTTGGATTTTTTTACATTAACTCCCATATTTGAGTGCACATTATTTTAATTTACTGCTGCACTTGAGACCGGTTTATGTTATATTTTTGTTAGTCTTGTATTTTTTTTCTCACTGCGTCCTTAGGACCAGTGAGTTACCTGTTGATCTGAATGGCCGGATAAGCCGGCCAATCAGAACAACCAGATTAAATAGTCCCCCTCCGAGGCGACCCTCCGACCTTATGCTAAATAATTGGGTCAGGCCAAAAAGACCCTTCTTTAAACATGAAACGGTGTCAGAAGTGTGTTTTTTTTAAATGTTAAATATTTTAAAACAGCTTGGCAACTGTTGGGTCAAATATTGTGAAAAGCACCATACTACTTTATGTATTTATTTCATTTAGGAAAGGTAATACCGGGAAGTAATACATTGAGAGTTACCTCTCGTACAGTTATAACAACAATAAATTAACCATGTAATGTAAAGACATTTCATGAGACATACTACCTCTCACATCATCTGTGATGCTTGTCTCAAGATTATAGTTCTTTTTGGGAACACTTGAGCCCCCACAAAATATAAATATATAAAGAGAGTCGCGCGGGTCGGGCCGGAGAGTCGCGCGGGCCGGGCCGGAGAGTCGCGCGGGCCGGGCCGGAGAGTCGCGCGGGGCCGGGCCGGAGAGTGTACACACACCTGGCATCCTCATCTCACTGCCTCAAAGTTGTGGGATATATATCTTGTAGGAGCTTCCACGTATTACTTATGTAGGGACTATTCACTTAACAATTGATAATGCCTATTGCATAGACTAGACCCCTTACACCTTCCAACTTGATGGGAGGGGAGACCACCTCCAGCACTCAATGGGTGAATCTGCTAGCAATTCAGCTGTCTCACATTTTAATCTTGTCTGTAACTGTTACATACGCCAATAAACATATGTTATCTCTAACTGTCCTGAAATGTGTGTAAATTGAATGTTCATTTAATTTAACCATGTATTATTTGTCATCATAACTCCGTGCCCAGGACATATTTGAAAACGGGAGGTAACTCTCAATGTATTACTTCCTGATGAAAACATTTTATAAATGTAGCGGGGTCCCCTTTACCTTCCCAGAGGAGGGGGGAGCTGCATCGGCCCGGCCCGCTGGTGCCCCGGGTGGTCCGAGGCTCCGTCGGATCGGGAGATCAGGAGAAAGTTGCACCGGCCATCTTGGGGTTGGCACCACATGCAACTCTATGGGACTGTGTGCTGTGGCGGTCATTTTGAGATTGGCGACGATGGAAAGGGAGGGCTGAGGAGCAGGATTTCCTCCGCGGACAGGGAGCCTGTGAGTCAGTCCTGAGGGAGCCAGCAAGGAGGATGGACGTGTCCCGGGAGCAAGTAAGCTCTTGGACTAGGCCAGAACTTTGCACTAAGGTAAAACATTGGGGTGGGGTGTGCTCCTGGGACTGGAGGAGGAGCATTGGGTTACCGCACTGGTTCTACCGTTATTGTTATGGCATTGTTCATTGTTCTGTCTATAAGCAGGGTTCTGCTGGTAAAGATATTGTTATTACTATTGATGTGTGCGTCATGGTAATTGCTTTGTATTGGTTCCTATGAGGAGTGATCCCGCCTACACAGGGATCCTCATAAGTGGAGGCGCTGCACCACGAGATATAGTACCCCAGCCTCCCCAGAAGCGGAGGCTTTGGACTTCTGTGAGCCTCACAGGTAACAGCAGCACGTGTCATCTCCCGCGGGTTCCCTTAGGCATAGCGGAAGGGGGTTACATAAATAAAAAAGAAACAATATGTGCATTGCCTTTCCCTGCATGCTGTAATATCCACAGAGTGAATTGAATTTAACTCCAGAGCGTGTGCTATGACGCAGGCCAGTATTTGATGCACATGCCCCTATAAAGGTTATTCACTAAAGTCTGCAAAGCCGGGGTAAAGCCAGTGCAAATAAATTGCAGCAGATTTGTCAAATGAATTAAAAAAAACATTGATGTCCATGGGATTCCTTTTCTTTGATAAACCTGGTGCTGCTTTTCCCCCCCCGGCTTTGCCCTTCTCCCCCCCCCCCCCCCCCATATTGCAGCCTGGAGACTTTAGTAAATATATACCCCAGTATATATGTATATGCAGTGTATATATATTGTGATACCATTACTATCCTCTAGGTGCTGGAATAGGGCAGCTAGTGGACTATTTAGTTCTCAGAGAGTTAATCTTCCTTAGAATAGCTAGTTCAGCTAATCAGCCTGGTCTGAACAGGCTGAACAAGGAAGTGTTTAAGGCATATACAGAGAGCTGCCATGCTGAGAGTGACAGAGAGAGAGAGAGAGTTTTCCCCAGAGAAGGGGGAGATAGAAAGTACTCCCCAGCAAGGATGGCTGGCACAGCTCTTAGACCCGCTGGACGGTGGCTGTGGAGTCTGCTGATAATGCCTGGGCTACTAACCCCTAGGAAGAGGAAGGAACGACGAGAGATCGTGCTGAAGCGGGGATGTCTGCTCTAATGGATTAACAGATAAAAAAGACACTATATTGATATGCTTAAGACTGTTCATGTGAGGTGCATACGGTACTACATGTTTTAAGCTGGGAACCAGTATAGTTGGCCAGTTGTCATTAGAAAGTGCTGAAGCAAAGTTGAGTTATTTTCCCTAAAGGGAATAGGTGTTCTTTCTATGTTTTGTTTTGACTTAAACGGCCGGTGGGCCGTTTGGTGTATGATTTAATCCCTGTAAAGAAACCCCATATAGAGAGAGACAGTGTTTTCTGCCTTAAATTGGGACTAAAAGAGACTGCAACGTGGTATGGACATCACAATATACAGCTCAAGCCCGCTTATAACGCGGTCTAAATGTGGCTCCCGATTTTAAAAAATCTCCATTTTTTTAAACATTCAATGCTTTTTGCTAACAGACACATACACACCCCTACACCATGTGTACTATATGTTACGTTTGTTTTTAGAGCCTGTGACATCACACACGCCCTTTGGCGTGTGTGTGTGTGTATGTATATATATATATATATATATATATATATATATATACACATACATACATACAGTTAGGTCTGTAAATAATTGGACACTGATACAAGTTTTGTTATTTCGGCTGTATACCAAAATAAATTCAAGTTACAGTTAAATAATGAATATGGGCTTAAAGTGCAGTCTATCCGCTTTAATTTGAGGGTATTCACATACAAATTGGAGAAAGGGTTTAGGAATTACATTTCTTTAATATGTAGCCCTCTCTTTTTCAAGGGACCAAAAGTAATTGGACATTTGACTCAAAAGCTGTTTCATGGACAGGTGTGGGCTACTCCTTCGTTATTTCATCATCAATTAAGCAGGTAAAAGGTCTGATGTTGATTCCAGGTGTGGCATTCGCATTTGGAAGCTGTTGCTGTGAACCCACAACATGCGGTCAAAGTAGCTCTCAATGCAAGTGAAACAGGGCATTCTTAGGCTGGGAAAAAAAAGAAAATCCATCAGAGAGATAGCAGGAACATAAGGAGTAGCCAAATCAACAGTTTGGTACATTCTGGGGGAAAAAAGAACGCACTGGTGAGCTCTGCAACACAAAAAGGCCTGGACGTCCACGGAAGACAACAGTGGTGGATGATCGTAGGATCCTTTCCATGGTAAAGAAAAACCCCTTCACAACAGCCTGCCAAGTGAAGAACACTCTCCAGGAGGTAGGCATATCATTATCTAAGTCTACCATAAAGAGAAAACTTCACAAGAGCAAATAGAGAGGGATCACCATAAGGTGCAAACCATTCATAAGCCTCAAGAATAGAAAGGCCAGATTAGACTTTGCCAAACAATATCTAAAAAAGCCAGCCCAGTTCTGGAACAGCATTCTTTGGACAGATGAAACTAAGATCAACCTGTACCAGAATGATGGGAATAAAAAGTATGGAGAAGGCTTGGAACGGCTCATGATCCGAAGCATACCACATCATCTGTAAAACTCGGGGGTGGCAGTGTGATGGCATGGGCATGCATGGCTTACAATGGCACTGGGTCACTAGTGTTTATTGCTGATGTGACAGAAGACAGAAGCAGCCGGATGAATTCTGAAGTGTATAGGGATATATTCTCTGCTCAGATTCAGCCAAATTCAGCGAAGTTGATTGGACAGTGCTTCACTTTACAGATGGACAATGACCCAAAACATACTGCGAAAGCAACCCTGGAGTTTTTTTTAAGGCAAAGTGGAATATTCTGCAAAGGCCGAGTCAATCACCTGACCTCCACCCGATCGAGCATGCATTTCACTTGCTGAAGACAAAACTTAAGGCAGAAAGACCGACGAACAAACAACTGAAGGCAGCTGCATTAAAGGCCTGGCAAAGCACCACAAAGGAGAAAATCCAGCGTTTGGTGATGCCATGCGTTCCATACTTAAAGCTGTCATTGCCTGCAAAGGATTCTCAACAAAGTATTAAAAATGAACATTTTATTTATGATTGTGTTAATTTGTCCAATTACATTTGAGCCCCTGAAATAAGGGGACTGTGTATGAAAATGGTTGCAATTCCTAAACGTTTCATACAATATTTTTGTTTAACCCATTAAATTAAAGCTGAAAGTCGGCACTTCTATTGCATCTCGGCTATTTAATTTCAAATTTATTGTGGTGGTGTACACAGCCAAAATTATGAAAATTGTGTCAGTGTCCAATTATTTACGGACCTAATTGTGTGTGTGTATATATATATATATATATATATATATATATATATATATGAGCATGAGCATACAGCTATATTTATATATAACTATATATATATAGTTATATAGATATATAGATGTATGTATATAATTGTCAAAAGGAGTGCTACTGAGCGTGGCTACAAAAAACAAAACACAAAGGGAGCCCAGAGCTACTTCACACACGTACAACATATATATTATGCATATTTAAATAAATGTATATGCGTGGGTGTGTGTATGTGTATGTGTGTATATATATATATATATATATATATATATATAATTACACAAAATGCAGACACCGCAATCAACACTATGAAATGAATAACATCTATAGCCAAATAAGTACCTGTAAAAAAAATACCCAGGTTTGGCGGTGCTATGGGAAAATAATATTAATCACAAAGAAAACCGAACCCACACACACTCCCTCTCCATATATATATCATAATGTCGATGAGGAGAGGGAGTGTGTGTGTGTGTGTGTGTGTGTATATATATATACACACACACACACACACACACACACACACTCCCTCTCCTCCTTATCGACATTATGATTTCACAAAGAACTTACCCCTGCTCTACACCATGAGAACCTCCGGCAGCATTTTCTGATTATGAGCGTGCTAGAACTATATGCAGCCAACCAGGCTCACTTTACATTTCTATATAGTGTTGTGCTTTGTATTTGTGGTTGACAGTAGATAGACTTTTCCATCTTTATGGTTACATGCAGTGGTATAGTTCATTATGATACATACAGTACAGTAAGATCATGCTCAGGTCACTGCTATTTGCAATAGTTTAGATGGACCGGCCGGTCTTGAGCAATTGGGCACTTTTGTTCCAAAAGTTCTCAGCTACATTGTGCCTGATTTACATGGTATTTATTGTGTATCTGTATATTGTGTCCTTATTTAATTCAGGAGGTGTAGGAGTAGTGTGTTAATTGGTTGCATTATTTGTTTACTGTGTGTGTGTGTGTGTGTGTGTGTGTGTGTGTGTGTGTGTGTGTGTGATGTGTGTGTGTGTGTGTGTGTGTGTGTGTGTGTGTGTGTGTACCGTTATAATTTGAATTATAATTTGAATTATAATTTGTAGATGTATTCTCATGAAACATTATTTTTGATATTTTCTATTACATGTTTGCTTTATCATTATTAATATCTGAGTGCTTTTTGGGGGCTCTGTTTTCTTTGTGTGATTAATATATATATGTGTATATATACATATATATATACATAAACGTGTGTACACACGCACACAAATATTTTTATCCTGGACTGCGAGTGCATTGCGCGCCCGTCTGTCGGAGAAAGGGAGGGGTCCATCTGCATTTCTTCTGGATTGAGCTGAAGCTGCTCTGCTCTGCACGTGTTCACTTCAGCACAGCACCCTCTCGGGGAATTCCCTTTCACCCTTGGAGTTTTTCTGGTGAGGAAATGGTTTACCAACCGACACCTTATCACCGAGCGAGAACTTCCTCCCCTGTTGCAAAACAGAGTCCTTCTACATGAGCGCAAGAGCGGTCTGGTTTACCCTGCGTGGCTGCGCCTTCCTGTGCCGACGACAGGCAGGATTCCAGCTCGTCATTTTTCCCACCGCTGCTCTTTTAATGAGGCGTCTTTTTACATTGTTTTTATTTATTATTATTATTCACATTAATACTAATTGATACACTTCTCATTGCTGCTGTACGTTAAAAAAAAGGGGGTAGGGGGGAAATCGCAAGTTTTGCATGTTAAATTGTAGAAGTGTCGCCTTTGTACCATGTGGCTCTGATGAGGTAAATGCGCCAACATGGCGGATTTAATCAACGCAAGATGGAAAGAAAATGGCGTGCAACGTCCGTATATTTTATAGCGCGCCATTTAAGTGCTTGGGTATTAACCGCTTTCAATTGACCTGTTGACGCCTGGATGTGCCACACTGTGTGCTCATGTGCATTATATGCTATGGGATAATGGGGTAGGACAGGGTTACAGAACCGCCTGAGTGTGAATCTGCGCACACGTGGTATTTTTATTGTGCGCACTGAAGCATGGCAATGTGACTTGCGTGCCTTCGTGTCCAGTTGTTTTTCAACACTTGAAATGCTTGTCACTAGTGTAGATATTGGGTCTGTGAGACCCGGTGTGAACTCCCAGAATTCCCTGGTGTCTGCTTTTTCCTGGAACTTATAAATCTCTTTATGGCAGCAACTCTGGTGGTGCAGCTTACTTTGGGGCAGTTGATCAGATCAGGTGTAGTTTCAGGGCTATCCTCACCTGGAGTTGATATGGGGAGGGTCCCCTCTTTCCGTTTTTGGGGTTTGCCCTCCGATCATTTTACAGGCTCTCTCTTGAGTACAGATGAAGCAAAAAAAGGTAAAAAAACAAAAGCAGAGCACTGCGTGCAACCACAGTGAGAAACCTGGACAGAAGATCCGTAAAATAAAAACTAATTTATCGAAGAGAAACACATCCCTGCGGTCACTGACGCGTTTTGTACCTCACGGTACTTTGTCAAAGTACCGTGAGGTATGAAACGCGTCAGTGACTGCAGGGATGTGTTTCTCTTCAATAAATTATTTTTTTATGGATCTCGTGTCCAGCTTCCCACTGTAGCTGCGCGCATCTTCGCTCCGCATTTTTTTACTTTTTCGCTTCATCTTTAATCGACTGCTTCGCTGTAGCACGCACCTGACGACGGGTTGTCTCTTCTAAGGCTGCAATCGAAGGTCGTCCTGAACGTGAGTTCTTTCCGTTTTCCTCCATCCCAGTGTCCGTGAGACAGCGGGATCAGTTTGATGACGGTCAGTGGTGTGGGGGTGGTGTCATCCTGCTAGTGCGGGGTCTTGTTGTGGGATCACGCTGGGGGGATTTTTCCGTCTTCTACCTGCTTTTCTAGTCTCTAACACGGCTACCCTAATTGCATTATCATTGCCTTTAACTCCCGTCACATCTACATCTGGACTTGCATAGGACTTAATTACAGATATTACATTTATCATATAGCTAGAGCATCGGCTTGGGGGGCACAGTCTTACCCCATTTTTTTCGACGCTCTCTTGGGTACATGTGTTTCTCGCCCCCCCTGGACATTTAATGACTGCCGCTGGGGGCGGAGCCTATCTGGTCCTACAAAATGTTATAACCTCGAAGATAGGTCAATGCCACTTCAATGAGAGTCTAATTAACCTTAGTCCTACAAAACATATGCATTAATAAAATATATTTTAGTACATTTTTATGCCATGCAGGAAGTCTTATTGGCATTTTTTGCTGTTGGATGTTGTGCGGCACACGTTTGAGCATGTGACCTGCATATGGGACAAGGGTTAATATGCAGCTCTCTAGCGGGGCCCACTTTTCACCTTCTGCAAAGGTCCCTCAAATTAGTAACATCTCCCCTCAATCCGTCTCCATATACCATCTGTCACACAAGTGAGCTCATGACTTGCATATGCAACTAGGGTTAATACATACGGCTGCTTTAGCCAACTCGCCTTTCTCCTCCGCAAGGCGCTTTCAATGAGTTAACAGTGCTTAGATTACAGAAGGAGTGAGTACATTACAGTGAGTAAAGACTGACTGGCACTGAGTTTGAAACAGGGGAACCTGGTTCAATTCCTGGTGTCGGCTCCTTGTAACCTTGGGCAAGTCACTTTATCTCCCTGTGCCTCAGGCACCAAAACATAGATTGTAAGCTCTACAGGGCAGGAACTGTGTCTGCAAAATGTCTCTGTAAAGCGCTACGTAAAAAAACACAGCGCTGTACAAGAACAAACATTATTATTATTATTATTATTACCGAAATAGATTATTACAAGAACATACAGTTACAATAAATGCAGAACAGTTTCTTAAAATAAAGGGATAAAACATTAGTAGAAATTCCTATACTTTACCTGATGTCCTTGAGAGGTTACTGGCGTAGGAAATAGAAGAATTCACATCTGATCCCAAAACACACCACTGTTGAATTGCAACTCATAATAACGTCTTACACCTCCCAGTATTACCTCTCATTATTTACTGGACAGTGTTCAAATACAGGACAGTCCGGCTTAATACTGAACACCTGTCAACCCTAGGAGTCAGGTCCATGTACATCTTTCATGTTTTTGAAGGGTAGGGTCAGTCTGTAGAACCCTTCCAGGAAAGCTTTAAAAGTACCTTTTACCGTGTTCTGTTTACTTAAGTATCAAAAGAGCCATCATTTAATCCCATCTCTGGCAAAACAGATGTTCTTATCTTATGATTCTATCAGTCCTATAAACTCCCTGGTCAAGGGTTTAGCAGGCCATATGTTTAAGTGAAACTGTAACTACATTAACCCCTGAAGTACCTCGAATGATTAAATTACTTTTAATATTCCCCGCCATTTTTATTACAGCTGTGTACTGTTAAAGCACTCCTATACAAATAATATTCTTAGATATTCAGGAGGCATAAACCATCTATAAATTAGTAAATTTATTAGTATATATTAGTATATAAATTAGTATATTAGTATATAAATTAGTGTATATTAGTATATAAATTAGTATAAATTAGTGTGAAATTGAGTAGAGGATTTATACAGAGGATTATAAATTCACATTCAATTATTTAAAAAAAAAAGTTTTTTGGTTGGGGTTTTTAGCGTTTGAGCAACAATTTCTGTAATATGTGGGGAAACTGCATTCAATCATAGATGGCATTATAATGTATAGTTTTTGCAAAAGCATATGTGACTGACTTGTCTGTTTTATATTACGAATATTATCATTATTGTGGCTTTTAAATTGCTAGCACCAACACCTCCGCAATTACTTCAGCGCACAGAGTTAAAATGTGTATATATATATTTTTTTACCTACTGCATTAGGCTGAGATTACGCCTGTCGCCCGAGCGATGGGTGCCTTAAAGCTCGAGGCGATGGGGAGGCGTAGGGGACGTGTCAACAGAGTGGTTCGCCCTCTTTGGGTGAACCGCACACCTGACGCGTGAAAATACAAATTAATTTGCCTTTTGAAAAATCTGCCGCGCGGTCTCTCTTCATCGCGCCCGCGCTCGCTCGCAGTATGGCCGGCCCGATAGAGCTTCTGCACTTTGCTCGCTAATCGCACGCACCGTCGCGCTTGCTATAATCGAGGCCTGAGACTGTTACTTGAACTACGTGAGTGCACCAGCCCTGATATCCCCGAGTTATAGTGAATCTGTCATTTAGGCAAATATTTACTGAGCTGTGCTACTCCGTGAGACCCCGTCCAGTCCAGGGAATAAGTTGTTTGTTGTCTTACAGAGTAGCGCTGCTTATTTAAATGTAACGCCCCGTTCATACTGTGAGCGTCCACGCGCGTGCCAGCAACAGGCCGCACCTCTATGAGGCAGGCCATAGAGCGTGACCTCACGGCAGAATTGTGAGCCGACAAAAAAAATGTGTCTGTCATGCGACGGCCGGGTCACGTGAGCTGTTCAGCCAATGAGGGCGAACCAGCCTGGTGATGTCACGGCCACGCCTCACCGTCGTGCGCACCATCGAAAAACTCAAAGGCCACGGATCACTCCAGCGACAGGCGCACGCGACTACTATAATCTCAGCCTGGGTGTGCATTTGTAATGCTCTGTATAGTGTTAAATAGCATTCAGGGGAACCTGGTTCAGTTCCCGGTGTCGGCTCCTTGTGACCTTGGGCAACTCATTTTATCTGCGTGTTCCTCAGGCGCCAAAAATTGATTGTAAGCTCTCGGGGCAGGGATTGTGTCTGCAAAATTTCTGTGTACAGCGTTGCGTACACTGTCAGCGCTATAAAAGAAACCAGAACTAGAATCATTACAACTTTTGCAAAGAGAACGGCAATAGATTTGCACATCATAAAAACACACTAATAACGCAGTTTATCCTATTACTTATGTATGGAGCACGCCGAATAAACTACTATTGAGCTTTATAGCTACAAATAGATATAATTTATTCTCGTATTTTTCATTATCCCCCTTCACGCCGCTCCTCGTAGTTCAGCACAACGGCTCAGATCCGGTGGCCGGTCCTGTTTTAGGCCGTCGCCTCCTCGCCCAGGAACATTTTATTACTGTTCTTTATTTCCACAGCGCCGACATATTCTGGAGCACAACTTTATATATTGTATCTCTTCATATAACCATCCAGGCGCTCCGGGGGATGAAACCAAAAAACGTCTGTGTAGAAATGGTTCCTCCGGGACGCTAACCCCCAGGCTCCCACACCTCCTCGTCCGGCCGGGCGTGTGTCATCAGAACGTGGTGCTGGAAGGAGCCTCAGTCTTACCCCTATGTCCATCAAGTTCAACCTTTGGTCACTTGTAATTGGACAGGATACTCCTCTTTTTTTATATTTAATTTTTTTATAGTGGTATTAATAGGGGTAAATGAGAAACCCAAGTGAAACATTAGCCATAAGTGGGGGTGGGGGGGGGAATGCCTTCCTGACGCCAGTTATTGGATTTCTCCCTGGATTAGTTCCCTTCCTACGTTTGCACGGATTCGGCATACTGTATACTTCTCCTTTCTGTAAAGAGAAATGTATTAAAGCAGAAATTCCACTGACATGATTTTAATGTTAGAATTGGACCCAGGACGGGCCCTCCGAAGCATAACAGAGCTGTTATTTTTTCATTCAGTATGCCTCCTGGTTATACTTACCAGTGAATTAACCGTGTCTCTGCCCCCTTCAGGTGAAGCAAAAATAGCTGTTCAAATGTTGCGGGACCTGTGAGCCAAGAGGAAGCCGCAATGTCATCCATTGGGCAGTTAAAGCGCCCCTGAGAACACCTTTTCTTGGCATATTTACTACTCGCAGAGACTGGCGGGTACCTTCCTCGGTGTCACCTTCCTCTGTGTCACCTTCCTCTGTGTCACCTTCCTCTGTGTCACGGCTCTTGCTGTAAATAACCCTTTCCTTGGCTGCTGGTGAAATCTAAACTCGGTAAAGGTTGTGAAAACCCTGAAGTATTTGGTTGCCATGGGAACGCAAAAACAATGTCAAACCCTATTTTTAAAGGCACTTGACATGACTTTTTATTTTTGGTTGTGTAGGCGACGGCCTATTAAAGCAGGAACTCTATATTGTGTGTTTCTAAGGGAGGGCCGTCTTTTCCTTACAAATCAAAGCTGTAAGGAAAAAAAGACATTTATTTTACGTCTCCGCACGAGGAAGCCTGGAAGAGCCCGATGCGCAGGGGCCCTCCCCGGGCTGTCTTTATTTCTGGGGTTTTCTGGATCCCAAAACTATACTAGGTGCCATTTATAATGCTCCGTGCTCCTGTCCGTCCTTTTTATTGTCCCTACGGCTGTCTTTTAGGTGCTACGTTGCTGACACACAAACGGGAGGCTGAACGTTTATACGCTGTGGCATATGCTGTTTTCTAAAAACGACATTTCCATTTGCGTGTCTAAGTATTTGCTCAACATCCGGCTAATTTGTTGCTTTTTTAATTTATTTTATTAAAGCTAAAATGAAGCATTTTTTTGGGACACATTTTCATGAACTGTAAATATAACTATGGACCAACGTGAGAGTCAAGGGGAGGGGTGCTCAACTCCAGTCCTCAAGACCCCCCCAACCGGTCAGGTTTTCAGGATATCCCTGCTTCAGCACAGTTGGCTCAAGCAGGGCCATAGTCTTCGACTCGCTTGGTTTTCATTCGAAGTGTTACAAGTTTATTATTTATTTATTTTTTATCTTCAGCAACATTAATTTTTCTAGCTGCTATTTTAATTCCATTTTTCAAATATTCAAAACTTTGCAGTCGAGCGTTCACAAGGCAAACCCCCTGCTGTCTATTCTCACCGGCTCCACCACACGAGGCAGCACAGAGCGGCTTTCCATGCAGGGGTCAGATTCATCAGAGAAGCTGTCCTACCCTGAGCCTCTCCGATGGGACTCTTTGAAGTCCGGGGGTTTCACAAAGTGGGAAGGCCTCAGCAGCCGTGTTAAAAAGGACCTCCCCAGTGTGCAGTATGGAGAATAAATGCCACGGTCGTTCAGTTTAATGCTAGGAGGCACAGCCCCATACGTAACCGCCTGTACACAGACACTGCCGTGCTCCATCTGCTCCTCTGTACCAAGTCCCGCAGTAAATATTGGGGTCTATGTATTCTTCAGACTTGTTATTGTTAGATGAGTAACCTGCGTTCAAATATCGGCTGACCACCTCCCCATCGTCTTCTCCGTGTCTGCACAGCGCTTTCTGCCCCGTCATGTTCAGATGCGGTAGATGGTATTATCCCAATTAACAGGAAATAAACTCGCACTTTGGAACTGTCCTATGCACAGATCTGTGCCACCGTACCTCGTAACCCCTCCCACTAACCCCATTTACCGTCTTCGGAAGCCAGCACCGCTGTGGCACAAGACGCTGCGCTGAACACACACACAATAAGGATACTATCATGCTTCATAAATAGACACAGTATTGTGTGGATTGCATGTCCAGCTCTCCCGCAGTTCGGAAGGATAAGTGGACCCCAGAGTGTTGGATTAGTCGAGATGCAGACGGACGGTCCCTGATTACCTTGACAATTGGGTCATTTAACACAACTTTTATATATGCTGTAAGTGGAATGTGTTCTTAGGAATTGTGATGAGCTCTGATCTTAAACCGGAGGCCTTTTCTGTATGATATTTTGTGTTTTTTGTTTTTTAATCCTTGTTTTTATTCTCTGCTAATACTTTAATTACGTTTATATTAGAGTACGGTTCTGTCAAAGCAAGATACAAAATACTATAGGAGGTAAAGTACTGGAGGGGCATTCAGTCTTTTGTGTTTTAATTGGTGTGAGGTTCTATAAAATATATATTTTATATATGTAATAATTATATATGTAATAATTGTCCCATGGACTAGTGATAATATGTGACAAAGCCCTGAAGGGGTTAAATAAAGCATATGCTATGTGAGTAGTGGTACAGGGACCGCCTGGTTCCCATCAAGCTACAGGGACCGCCTGGTTCCCGTCAAGCTACAGGGACCGCCTGCTTCCCATCAAGCTACAGGGACCGCCTGGTTCCCATCAAGCTACAGGGACCGCCTGTCGTATAAACAGGCCCCTGTTCCCTCAGCTACAGACCGCCTGGTTTCATCAGCTACAGGGACCGCCTGGTTCCCATCAAGCTACGTACCCCTGGGTTCCCGTCAAGCTACGGGCCCTGCCTGGTTCACCGTTCAAGGCTAACAACAGGGACCGCCTTGTTCCCGTCAACTCCACAGGACCGCCTGGTTCCCTTCAACTACAAGGACCGCCTGGTTTCACACGCTACAGGACCTCCTGGTTCCCACAAGCTCCAGGGACCGCCTGGTTTCTATCAAGCTAACAGGGACCCCGCCTGTGTTCCCATCCCTACAGGGACCTGCCTGGGTTCCCTTCCCGTCAAGCTACAGGGACCGCCTGTTCGTAAGCTACAGGGACCGCCTGGTTTCCCATAGACTGACGGGACCGCCTGGTTCCAGCTCAAGCTACAGGGACCAGCCGAGCCTGGTTCCCTTCAAGCCTACAATGGACCGGCCCTTGTTCCCGCAAGCTAACAGGGGGATCCGCTTTCGTTCCTTTCCGTCAAGCTACCGGGAACCTCCTGACGTTCCCGTCAGTCTCACGACCGTGGTTCCCGTCAAGCTCCAGGGGACCGACCGTGTTCCCTCAGGCTACAGCGCATTGCCGGCCTGGTTCCTTCCACAAGTCTACAAGGGACCCCGCTGGTTCCCCGTCACCCTACAAGGGACCACCTCGGTTCCCGTCAAGCTACAGGATACCGCCTGTTCCCGTCAAGCTACAGGGCCGCCCTGGTTCCATCGCAAGCTACAGGGACGCCTGTTCCATCAAGCTACAGGGACCGCCTGTGTTCCCATCAAGCTACAGGGACCGCCTGGTTCCCTCAAGCTACAAGGGTTCCTCCTGGTTCCCATCAAGCACAGGACCAGCCCGCTGCCGTTTTCCCCGTCAAGCTTACGGACCAGTCACCTCAGCCTGTCCGTCAAGCTCAGTTACCGGCCTGTTCCCTCAAGCTGCAGGACCGGCCTGGTTTCCCGTCAACTGCAGGACCGCCTGGTTCCTTCAAGCTGCCAGGGACCCCTGCCTGGTCCCGTTCAAGCTGTCAGCTGACGGGGCCTGGTTCCCGTCAAGCTGAGACCAGCCTGTTCCCGTCAGCTACGGGACCCCCTGGTTCCCGTCAATCTACAGGGACCTCCTGGTTCCCATCAGCTACAGGCCCTGTCCTGGTTCCCAAATCAGCTAGGGACCACCGCGTTCCCATCAAGCTCGGACCTGCCTGGTTCCCATCAGCTACAGGGACCGCCTGTCCGCAAGCTACAGGGACCGCCTGGTTCCGTCAAGCTACAGAACTGAGTGACAAAAGAGGGTGGTCACTCCCCTACTTTTTTGACAAACTAAGCTACAGACCGCCTGGCTCCCATCCTGGTAAAAAAAAAAAAAGGGTGGGGGGAGTGCGGCCGGGGGAGGGAAAAGGGGAATTATATATTATTCTTACTCTGAATTGGGGTCCCTCGGACTTCTCCCTGGCTCTGGCCTGACCTCTGGGGAAAACACTGGTTCCCCATCCATTATCTGGTTCAGTATTCTTGCCCACTGGACCCGTGACCCCCGGGGTCCGCTTGTTTTGGCAGCCAAAATAAAACACAATGTCATTGGCCGATCACGTTCTGACTTTATGTGGTGTTACATCTCCCATATACGGCAACCCCGGTTTAAGGACACTCCCTTTAAAGTACAATCGCAATAGTACATATCCGCCATAGGCAACCGGCAGCTCAACGCTGCGCCTGTCCAGCACGTCTGCTGCAGCAATACCGGCTCCCTCTTGTACCGAAGCTTGCCGCCAGCGGGGAGACTATAGAGCCTGTTACCACATGCGTTATTTACATCAGTTATTGCACGTATGGCGATGCAGTACAGTACATGCACTGATAGATGGTGGGAAAAGTTAGTTGCATATCACTTTAGTACATTTTCGCTTTACATACATGCTCCGGTTCCCATTCGTACTTATGGGGTATGTCTGTATGTAGAGGGGGGATGGGGGGGGGGTGTTATCACCCACTGGCCCAACATTTTTAAATGACTGACAAATATCTCAAAGCCAGGAGAGGGCGTGGGTTGGGGGGTGCAGGTGTCAGGGGATCACCACCTAAAAATATATAAAAAAGGGAAGTATTTCAATGCACGTATCGGCATTGGTTCACCTCGGACTTGGGGTGGATGTACATGTATAGGAATGTGTAGAGGAGCCCCACCCCGAGCACATATTTTATTTATATGTGATTCTGTTTCCTGAGGGATGAAAAGCCCACCCCGGTCTGAGGAGATGAACCTGGCACATACGCCTCCAGGCAACCTGAATGCGTTTATAACGCAGACCGCATTCCTCACCTGACCTATGGGGGGACCATTTGCTCACAGCACCTTAATCTATTGGCACAGACGAAAATGCGCCCTTGCATTCGTTTTTTGCTCCATGATTGCTCTCGCATGCCGGCCTCCTCGCTCCGCAGAACTGCTATTAAAAGTGGAGAGGTGCAGTCCATCCGAAAATACGCTCGAATACTCAAATAAGCAGTGTAGTCTTTCCTTCATTCCTACCAAAACGCGCAACTATTCTGCAAGTAATCAAAAACCTGCCAGTGCTGCGGCCTAGAAAAGAGTGGCTGCAACGCAGCATAAAATAAGGTGTATTATATCGAATCGGTGGGCGTGAGCGGCGTGGGTTGTACTAAGGGACATTTTTGCTTCTCACTGCATTGCAGGTCTCTCGACAGGAAGTTCCTGACACATTATCGAAGTCCACCAAACCGTTAATAAATGAGTACGGTAGTGCTAATTTATTTACTCTGTGTTTTTAACCATGTGGACTTATCAGTTAACTATCTGTATTCATATACAAAACACTAACTAAATCATTTTTTTTTTTTCAATACCCATAATTTTTTTCTCTGATGTACAGTTGACCTTTTTGGTTAATTTCTTGCCAGGCACAAAATAATAATAGACTTGAATAAAGATGTGTATTATTCATTCTCCAAATACAATAAAACGAAAAATCTTTTTATTGGAAGATTTTACAAGTGTATATTTTACATAGGGAAGGCAATGAATATTTCATTTTTTTGTTTTGTTTTTTTGTTTTTTTATTTAATGAAAATGTGTTTTCCGTTATATTTACTTATTGTAATATAAAGCGTTCCACAAAAAGCGAGAAAGTGATAAACCGAGGTAGTGTTGTGTGTGTGTGGTTGTGTGTGTGTGTGGTGTGTGTGTGTGTGTGGTTGTGTGTGCTGGTGTGTGTTGTGTGTTGTGTGGGTGTGTGTGTGTGTGTGTGTGTGTTTTGTTGTAATGTATATCTTAGTCTATCTCTATCTAAAAATTCTTCTCTTATATTCTTTGCCAATATCTCGCTCTTCTTATCTCTCTCTTCTATCTCTGTCTCTCTCTCTCTCCTCTCTCTATCTCTCTCTCTCTCTCTCTCTTCTCTCATATATATCTCTCTATAGAACTCAGTACCACCCCTGAGGAGATCCCCTGTGGGATCGACACGTTGGTGTTATGTGCTGTATTTAATATTCATTTCATTCATTCCCTGATGCTGTCTCCTTTTGCTGCTATGCGGTTAACGTTACTTTTATTATTTTATGGGACATGCATTCTGTGATTTCTATTGAGTGCCAGTGATTTTTTATCACACACACACACTTATCTATATATATATATAATATTATTTCTATATATATATATATATCTATATATATAATCTATTAATATCTCTATTATTATATAATCTCAGACAATATAATTGGCAATATGTTATGGTAACCGCTTTAACTAGAAAGGAAAAATATATAGAAGTGAAGTAGTACGAAAAGTGAAAAAATATACAGTATTATCTTTTAATTAGATTTCTCAAATCCCTAGGCTGATGTTTATATATCCTTGAGCAGATAATGATGGAGGTGTCCTTCCATCTTGTATGGAGCTGCTATATATTTCGGGTGGCCGTTATGGGTCTCAGTTGTTTATTTTGGGATGTGGAGGGGGGGGGGGAATCTTCTGGAAATCATGAGTCAAAAAAGTATCAAGTTTCCGCCCTGAGAAAGACCATCTGTTACGTTTGAAACGCGTAGGCAATTTTCAAAGTTTATATTTTTAGTTTTACTTTATTTTTAGTAAAACATTTTTTTTTAAAATATCACTTTGATTAAATGCCTTATTTCTTAATTTTTTTTTCTGTGTTGTGAGTTTATATATAAAGTGTGTATAATATCAATGTGCGTTTCTTCAACATTTTGACGTAATGCATTTAAAATGGTTGAAGTGTAGACAGAATGGAATGCTTATTAGTGGTCTATGAATCCTATGCTTCGTGGTAGATTGTATTTATTATTCTAAGAAACCACTTCACGTGCGACATTGTGTTGTTCCCACTGCAGAATCCCCCTTGTTCTCTAGGCTGGCCATCGACCAATTAGTATCTTCATCAACACCTTGTCATTGAAAGTAGACTGATTTGGTCGGTAGATTTCGAGGTCTTCCTCGTCTCTCTTTTCTTATGGATGAGGAGGACTGTGGCTCTGCTCCACTGTCCTAGAAGGTTTCTGTTCTGTAAGCGACATGTAAAGAGCTCTTTAAGAGTAGTAACTACTACTTCCCTAGCTTCCTTCAAGATTTCAGACGTTCCATCTTCCCCAGTGGCCCCTCCATTCTTCCTAATTGTGTTGCCATTGCTCCTTTTTGTTGGAAGGACGCATGCATGGTACTGTATATTAGTGGTGGTTTCTTCATGCTCCTCTTCTTCTTGATTATATCCTGTGCTGTGTGTTCTTACACAATTTCTCCTAGAAGTCCTCAACTCGCTTTCCGAGTGCACTGTCTTTTTTATTGTTGACCCATCATCTTGATTAAATGTGACGGTTTTGCTTCTTCCCAATCCTTGGAATCTCTGTAAATCAGTATTGCCGACCTGAGGGAGAGAGAGAACTTTCAAAAGCGTGTCCTCTAGCCGCGGTGCTCAAACTGGGGGTGCTAAATTTCGGGGGGGGGGGGGGGGGGCGCAGTTTATAGAGGTCCACGCTCTACCCATGGCAATTTCAATTAAATGCAAGGGACCAATGCAAGGCCTCTATAACCCACTTACCTCCCCAACTTGTTTTCTTGTAACCCGGCGTCATTTGGGTACTGATGTCATGTTCCGGTGGCGATACATGATTCTGTTCTGTGCGTCATTGATCGGGGTCGAACAGGGGGGGGGGTGAGGCAGTGCGCACGGGGGAAAGTTGCGCACCACTGTCCATAGTATCAATTGTTAGTCCAAATAAAAAAAAGTATGCCTAATACTGAAGCACTGATTTACTCTGCACTATCGCTACTGGACTAGCATTGGCTATTTACTTATTCTAATTCTTCCAATCATGTCACGCTTTGTAGTCTTCAATAGTCTTCTAACCATTTCGTCGTTCCATGTTCTTACAAACCCTCCGTTATAAGCTGCACAGCTCTATAGTCCATCTGTGTACATGAATCATCGGGGTGGTTTTATTTCCCGAAACCCTTATCTCCGACCAAATCTCCAATCTCAAGAATACAGCAGAGATCCAACGACTGTAGTGCAGAGAACCGTTTCAGTTTGCTCAGGAGATACTTTGACAAACATTTCAAAAACGTCGGAGATTATATTGATGTACAGAGAAAACTGGCACGAATCGCTGACAAATACTGTATATGGGAAGAAAATAAGCAGATGAGACACAGTTATTGAGGAAATCAAGCAATCCCAATGCACAAATGGTACTTAATATGTACAGTGTATATTAGTGTTGTACAGTGTTGTATATATATAGGCAGTCTCGTTTTACAACGAATGCGCTTATCCAACGCTATGCATGCATACCTATGTTATTTTTACAAACGCAACAAGCCAAATCGGCTTATCCAGCGCTGCTTACGGCGCTTTGCAAAGTTGTTTTGTGTATATATTGCATTAATATATATATATCTATATATATTTACTATTACTAGATTCTAATATATATTATATTTATGTTATATATATATTACCAGTATAACCTATATAATTTAGTGTGTGTCGGCATATCTTATGCCCTCGTTAATAGTTGGTGTTTTATTCTGTTAAAAAGTGCCTTCAGGACGACCTTCATTTAACCAGGTTTCCTATGTGAACACGTGTTTCGCTATCCAACGCCATTTTGAGTAACGCTTGTGTCGGATAACCAGAGGCTGCCTGTATTTATATATATATATATAGCCACACATCGGTGGTCAGTGTGATGGTACGAGGATAACCACTGAGTTTTGTGTGTTATATATAACATACATCTACAGCATCTAAAATGGTTTTCAAGTATTTTTCTGATTGTAGTTGTTTCCGCACGTATTTTATACCCACCACCCGATACACAATTACGGCTTGCTTAGCTCTGTAGAAAAGCCAATAGGTCATGAATAACCGTAGGCAGCTTACTTAGTCTCTTTAAAAAAGCACTGACGTTTCTTTACTGTGCATAAACGTGCCACAGTGTTCTATTTCCTTACACTGGCTTCCATCTATTGTCTGGGCTCCCTAAACCTGTCCTGGGGCAAGCCTGCCCACATGTGGTGTCTTTTACATATACGATAATGGTGTGATGCTATATTTAACTGCTATATGTATGATGCGGTCATTAATATCGTACATGTGTGCATACATAACATTAATTACATACATAACATTTATAATATTCGTACCATGTGTGCATCATATACATTATACATCATACATAGACAATTATATATCGTATCATGTGAGCCTACATATCGTTCCATGATGCTACAATCCAGTTTTAACACTAATTGTGTGCATCCAATATACAATGAGATATACCCATGTGTGAATACGATATACAATGATATAGCTATCATGTGTGTCATACATATCCATGATATAGCAATACCAGTGTGTGCATACCTATATCAGATGTAATAGCATCATGTGTGCACATACTCTACAATATATAGTAAGCAACTGTGTGCTCATCAATATATAAAATTTACATACAACTGGTGCATCTGTCCGTTAGATACATGTGTGCATACAAATAAGATCATAGCTACATGTTGGCAATATCCATGATAATAAGTGTTCAACATTATTATATCAGTAATCCTGTGTAATAACATATACAATGATATATCATACATGTGTTCATACATATACAATGATATATCATACATGTGTGCATACATTTGCAATTATCATACATATACAATATATCTCGAACTGTAACCTGTGTGCCAATGATATGCATTAGATATTCATGACTATACATTATATATCGACTGTACTGTAGCATGTGTGCATACATTTGGCCAATTATAAGTCATACTCATATGCGCATTATATATCATACTGTGTACATCCATATACAATGATATATAATCTAGTGTGCATACCATAACTGTATCATACTGATTGTTCGATCATTATACTGTACATGATAATAATTGTACATGTGTGCATCACATATACAAATTATATATCATACATATCTTGTATTTGTTACACTGTTTTGCATCCATCATTTGCAATTATATATCATAGATAGCCTTATATTCATACATGTGTGCATACATATGCCATATAATATCGTACATTGTACTACATTGGCAATTATATCTCGTAATTTGTGTGCAGGGGCTATGCAATTTATCTATATATAGTATAATATATATAATATATATATATATTATATTTGTGAATATATATATACTTGTATATATATATATGTTGAATAGTATTATGTGAATATATTACGTGTGCATACATATTCAATGATATGCATGTCACTGGTGCATACCTTATACAATGATATAGCATACAATGTGTGCACATCACATGATACACATTGGCATGCATAGACATGATATAGCATACATTTGTGTGCATACATATACAATTAAGGCAGACCATGTGTGCATACTATCCATATAATATATACAGTACTGTGTGCATACATATACAATGATATAGTCACCATGTGTGCTATACATATACAATGATATGCATACCACTTTGTGCATCATAGACATGCACTTATATCATAATTAGTGACAGCCCCTTTTCCATATGCAATTTGACTTATCTCTCCTATTGTGCATACATAACAATGAATATCATATCATTTGGCATAAGCATACACTATACAATGATATAATTTACGATACTTTACATGTGTGCATACTATATGCAAGTTATAATATCATCATATACAATTTAATTCGTACTGTATACATGGGTTGCATACATTTGAGCGTTTATATCAGAACATATGCATTCATTATATCCGTACGAACTGTACTGTTGTACATTGTTACTCGAGGCATTATATATACTGTGATTAATTATGATATTGTACAGATGTGTGCATAACCTTACGTTATCACTATGATATTGTATACTTACTGTACAATTATATATTGTCCATGTGTGCCATACTATACAATATATATCATCATATACATTATCTATTGTACTGTTGCTTTCGCATCCATATGCCAATTATATATCATAGATATGCCACTTATATATCTCATTGTGCATACATATTCAGTTATATACGTACTGTGTACATACATTGCAATTATAATTCAGATGGTGCAGGCATATGCAATTGTAGATATATATATATGACTATATTATATATATATATATCATCTTTATATATATCTAGATATATTCTGTGCTATATATTATGTGAATATACTATTACGTGTGCATACATACACACCACACACACCAGCCCACACACATTAATTGGTTGGGTTATGTCAAATGTCTTTATTATATAGCACCATAATGTACCATACGTCTGTCGCACACATAATCTGACATCATATATTAATAACAAATCTAATATAAATAACACACAAGAGGGAGAAGCTTCCGTCATAAAAGTAACCATTTAGGAAAGGATCCCATCTATTGTAACCGAATTTGGTTTATCCCTACACGTCCTATACAACTATACCTTTTCCTGTCAAATGTTCAAGGGTCGCAATTTCTGGTCTGAGTTCCGTATAGAACGTGCGCCGCCCTCCCTTCTCTTATATGGGCACCTACTTCTAAGCAATCTTACATATCTCTCGCCCTATCTGCTGTTTCATATTTAAACATTTTACTGGAATGTCCCAGGGTTATAAGCAAAATGTAACGCAATATGTTTGTTTTTTTCTCCTGGTAAAAATAAATAAATATCTTGTATATATACACAGTCTATAAACAAAACACATACCTCAGTGTCAGGGTACTCGTACAATATGGTGTCTCTGTTTCTAGGCTCTTGAAAGGCTCATTGGGAGCCGAAACGTTGAGTATTAAACATCACACCTTTTTGAATTTGGGATTGCCTGTCCTGGTGTGTGTGTGTGTAACCGTTATATTCAAAGGCACGCCCACTGTGTATATCTATGTTCAGTATGTATGTGTGTGTGTGTGTGTATGTATATATATATATATTTATGTGTGGTGTGTATATGTATGGTGTGTGTATGTATATATGTCCGCTGTGTTATGTATATGTATGGTGTGTGTATGTATGTGTGTATTTATATATATATATATGTGTTGTTTCTCTCTCTCTCGTCTTCTCCCTCCTCCCTCGTCTCTCTCATCTCTCCTCTCTCTTCTCTCTCTCTCTCTCTCTCCTCTGTCTCTCCTCTCTCATCTCTCTCCTCCTCTCTTCTCTCTCTCCTCTCCTCCTTCCTCTCTCTCGACTCTTCCTCGTCTCTCCTCTCGCTCTCCCTCTCCTCCTCCCTCTCTCTCTCTCTCTTCTCCAATATCTCCCTCCCTGCCTCTCGTCACACGTATCTCTTTCTGGTGCACTTCAATATTGCCCGGCTATCTCTTTATCCCTCTCTCCTCGCCCTCCTTTCTTGGTGCACGGTAACTTCCCACCAGCTAAGTGTCAGTGTGTGTATGCACAATCAAGTATCCTGTGACTATTTTAAAGGTCTGTGAGGTTCAGGGCTGTGAGCCTCTTAACTGAGGGTCTCCTTAATATCGGCTCACTGATCATATTAGATGACTGATGCTCACATGGTGGAGAGCGTTGGGGAGCAGCAGGCTGCTCATACAAGCCTTACATCACTTGTCCTCATCTAGCCTTACAAACCTGTCCTGTTTCCCCCCATAGGAGTAGAAGTAAGGAAACTAATGAGGAAGAGGAGAAGGCGACCAGGACGAGTATCTGAAGCTGAAGCAGCGGTTCGTGGTGAGGAAGACAGGTCTCCATGAATCCTGAGTAGGAAACGGTGAGTCCATCTGACCATCTTTGTACTGTTTGTGATGCAACCCCACATGTTTATTGTATTCCCTGTTTGATCAAATCACGTTAAAAAGGGCATTATCCAATATATGCACCTATTATCTTACCCCAATAATATACAGTTCACCAACGGTCACACAGTATCCATTCTCCCACTGATGCTGGCCTTGAAGTGATGTTCATTACTGTGTGACCTTGCCAATATCCCGACTGTGCTTCTTGTGCACCTAGACAAGTCCAATGTCCTTCTTGTGTGACCGTTGGGACAAGTCCGATGTGCATTCTGTGTGACCTAGACAAAGTTCCAAGTCCATTCTGTGTGACCTTTGGATTAAGTCCCAATGTCCATTCTGTGTGCCTTGGCAATGCCCGATGTCCGTCTGTGTGTACCTGGACAATCACCGATGTACCGTTCTGTGTGCCTTGGACAATCCAAATGTCCATTCTGTTGTGACCTCGTTGTCTACCCAATGTCCATCTGTTGGAACCTTGGACGAAATCCCGATGTCCGTTCTGAGTGTGACCTGGACAATCCCGATGTCCCTTCTTGTGGACGTTGGACAAGTTCCCCTTTAACCTGTGCATCAGCCGCATTGGGATTGTGCGTTCGAAATAATATGTCAACTTTGCGGCAAGAGGTCTGCATTATTCCCATACCACAAAACCGATTTTTCTTTTATAAATGCAATTTAGACTGTAGTTAAAAGGCAAACTCTCCTAAATGCCTTTTTCATCTGTTAAAAAGATATGTTTTCACTATTTCTTTATTTTCAAATATTGCCACTTTTTGTGCTTTTGCTTTAAACAATTGTTCCTCCTCCCGTCTTCTTTTTTTTTTTTTTTTTTTTTTTTTCTTATTTGATTGCAGGCGCAACTGAAAAATTACTTTCCCCCTGCTTTAAACACGCTAAAATGTTAATTGCCACACCCAAAAAAACTCCACTTAATTGTGTCCGTGACTTCACAATCAATATGGTAGTTTTCTGTTCAAAGTAAAAAATGAGCGCGGAATAAGTAGTGTGGTTCCATGTTTGGTATAAACAGGAGAGCACGGTATCCTGTATGCAACTGTAGCTCGTTTATTTGCTTTTAGTCTGTGATATTGAAAAAAATGACGTATAACAGCTGCAGCGGACGTTATTCCCATTCACGGAGCCCTTTTCGTGTGCCTGCTGTATTCCAATGGCATTACGCGGCCCGATTCGCCCCAGCACGACGTGTTTATCGCGGTTCGCTTGTTTGGAGTTTCATGGATTCTGTTTTGTTTCCGTGGCAGAAATAACATGAATTGTAATGTTACAGTGCGGGCTACTGTGTCATTTCAGGTGTTAAAAAATAAAAACCGAAACACTTAAAATGCCCATTTTCTGCACTCGCATCTAGGTCGGAAGGTTAGGAAGAAATGGCCCGCCGCACTGACATGGTTATTCCGATATACAACGCGGGAGTGTTGGAATAACGGCCCGCCGATCTGTATAGCCTACACAGATTACTATAAGTAGGATTAATGATTTTCTCTGCACATTTGTTAAATTAAATATTTACCTGTCAGCCGTCCCTGTCAATCCTCGCATCCCCTTTATTTAGCCGGCTGATGTTTCTACCAGATTATAGGTACATTGGGGGTAAAAGGTTAGGCTGGCAGAAGGGAAGGGTAAGGTGGCCTAACGTAGGGTTAGGCGGCTGGTGTTGGGTTGGGCTGGTACTAATTAGGTTAGGTGACATGAGGGTAGGTTAGACGGCCATATTAGGTTGGGTTAACATTATTAGGGTATGGGTTGAGAGCTGGCATTATGACGCAGTTTGCATATGGTAAGGTCTAGGGGCATTATTAGGGTGAGTTAGGCTGGAGTTATTATGGTAAGAGTAGGCGTGCATTATTTGGGTAGAGGGTGCTATGGGTGGCTGCATTATTTGGTGGTAAGGGTTTAGGCTGATGACTTATTGTGGTAACGCGGTTGCGCATTTTAGGGAGAGTTAGGCTGGCATTATTAGGGTAGAGTAGGCTGGCATTATTTGGTAGAGTTTTTAGGTGTGCAATTATTTGGGTAGAGTTAGTGCTCGGCATTATTTGGGTAAGGGTTAGGCTGGCATTATTTGGGTAAGGTTAGGCTGGCTATTAGGTAAGTCGGAGGGATTAGGTGTTAGGCTGGCATTATTAGGGTAAGAGTAGGCTGGTTTTGGTAAGAGTTAGGCTGCATTATTTGGGTAGATAGTGCATTTGTAGAGTTCGGCTGGCATTATTATGGTAAGAGTTAGCTGGCGTTATTGGTAAAACAGTTATGCGGTGGGCAGTATTTTAGGTAAGAGTTAGGCTGCATTATAGGGTAAGAGGTAGGCTGGACATTTATTAGGTAAGAGTTAGGCTGGCATTATTGGGTAGATGTTAGGCTGGCATTATTTGGGTAAAGTTAGGACTGGCATATGGTAAGTAGGTAAGGAGTGTAGGCTGGCGTTCTTGGGGTAAAGTTAGGCTGGCTTATTAGGGAAGCAGTAGGCTGCATACTTTGGGTAAGGGCGTTATTTGGCTAAGGATTATGGGCTAGGTTCGCATTATTTGGGGTAAGGGTTAGGTGGCACTATTTTCAGGTGAGGTGTACTGATAGTGATAAGATTAGGCTCATCTAACTAGGGTAGGTGCATTATATAGGGTGAGGTTACATTAGGGTAAGGGTTTGGCTGGCTTATTAACGGTGCGGTTTTTTTACATTGCATTAGGGTAACACGGCTGTATACAAATTATTGATTTTATTCTGGTGATTGGCTATAGAAGTCTGCACATGATCCCCTTATTTATCCGCTGTGCTGGTTCTAACATAAAGCAGAACAAGTGCCCCTATAACAGTGCCCCGTCTCGCCAGCAAATATCTCTACCTCGGAAATGAATACATTCCCTAAAAAACAACATTATTCTCTCAAAGCTAAAATTCATGCAGAAGTTCTAAAAAGGCAAAAAACAAATAAGTTTCTCAGAGGGGGGCACTCAGCCCTCTTAGTAAATAAAGGAGCTCATGTGAAAGTCACGGGGAGAGGAGGTTGCCCATCCCACTAATATCAGCTATTTATTGACAAAGAAATAGTACGTTATTGAAAAGACTAAATGAAGCCGTGAGCGCCACTTAACATATATGTATATTTTACTGCTGCTAATCCTAAAGGTGGTGTGTCCGTAGTAGTGATAGTAGTATTCCTCACAGATGAGCCAAAACTTGTAAATTGCTAACCAGTGAGGAAGTGACATCTATGATACAACTAATTTAATAATATATCAAAATAAATAACTAAGGTGAAGTGATGCTATAATATAAATAGGGTTAGCGCTATATAGATTGCAAGTAAATCTGTGGGGACATATCTCTTATCACTCCAGGTATCTATGGTACAATCTAAGATATCTAGATGTAGTGTATGGGGGTTAATAGGACCCAACAAACAGGAGTCCATGTTGATACACTCACTCAAGTAATAAGAACATTTCTGTTTTAACCTAAAGGTAATGGCTATCAGATGCAGCTATTGTGATATGTTATCCAAGATATATATGAACTTGCCTCTATTACCATGATGGGCAGCTGTAAATGAACTATTGCTTTACTGCATTCCACTTTAACTATAGTGGCTTCGGTATCTCTTACGGACCAACAGTAATTTACTGCAATCCTTATCGCTACACCATTAATTAATGCCTCCTTTTTTCCTTCCTTATGTAGTTTGTTATAATTGAGATTTAGGTTGTAGTCAAGATTTCCTTCCTCCCTTGGTTTAGCGATTTATTTTGGCTCATCTGTGAGGATACTACGTATCACTCCCTTATCACCAACCACCCTTTAGGATATATCAGCAGTAAAAAAATTTAATATATTTGTTAATTTGCGCTAACTCATTTTAGGTTTAACAGTACAGTACTATTTCTTGTCAATAAAATTCTATATTGTGGGGATGGGCAACCATCCCTCCAGTGACTTTACACATTGAGCCCTTTTATTTACTAAGAGGTTGAGTGCACCCTTGATAATACTTTTTGTCTTTTTTGCCATTCAGTTCTTTATTCTAGGTGCACCACTCATATGTATAGTACTGAGCGGTGAAATGCTCCTTTCTTTAATAATGAGTTACTTAACACGCTACTTGTTACTAGACTGCGTGAACTTGAGCATTTGATTTATTGTAGCATATATTAAACCGCGTGCCTATTAGCAAGCTGCGTACAGCTCAGCTGACGCGAAATAAGGAGTGGTATACTGGGGCTTCCAAATGTTTTCTATTGGGGCAACCTTTTTGAGTGTATCTTATATATAACTATACTTCGGCTATCTACAAAACCAGGGGAAATGTTGGTTTTTAATAGAGACCCTATTCTTTTGACAAAAGTGGAATTTAACGTAATGTAAAGAGTTTCGACCATAATGGGTCTCATCAGTTGTGAGGTGTGTTGTACTTTTGCAAAGCCAGAGTACAACCAACTCACATGATAGACCCGTTAAGGTTGAATATGTCTGTGACTGTTTCTTCTGGCTTCTGCATCTGATTCATCGCGTGCTTAAAACTGTGTTAACAGCGAACATTAGCTTAAAGGTTCCATGTAAAAGATTGGACAACAAGGGGTGACACGGTGTCTCATTTTGCATGTCTGTCATTTTCCCAGAATCTCTGTCTTCAGTGGAGCACTGTGTGCTAGCTGATAATGGTGAAAGCAGGGTTTCAGACCTTCAACCATTTGATGTGCTACAAGTGATCTTTTTTTGACACTGTGTGTTATTATGTATGTGTTGTGTATATGAGTGTATGTGTAATATATATATATATGATATATATACTCACACAACAAATTATACTTAACACCACCCACACCAGAAGTCCATCCTGCATTGGTTCCTTATGTGGGGGAGTGTAGTTGGGAAAGTGTGTTTTGTATGTTTTTCACATAATCTTTCTCCGAGTCCCAGTGGGAGCGGGCGTGCGTGAAAAAATGTCAGCATTAAAATGTGCTGGGACACCGTGGGGGAGAGTAATGGGGGGCGGGACTGGCAAAATAGTACTTTCTTTTTCCCATGGGCCACGTTTCATAGCCTTAATTGCCTGTTGAGTTTCTAATCAGGTCTTTACATCTCCGGAATATCTTCTAGTATATACCATATATACACACTGACTGTAGGTCAGAAAAGAAGCCTGTAAAGCCAACACAGGTCGCTTGTACTGGTTCCACAAAAGAATTAATCTACATGGATTAATTATTACTCGGGATTGTAAAAATGTTTAAAAAACAAATAAGTTCAAACTGAATTAATGACGACATAGTGTACATCAGGCACGCTATAATACACAGCAAGAGTTACGGGAGAAGGCGTATGGTAGCAGACTCTCCCAATAGTGGCTTTATTTTAGGACTGTGATCACCTTCTAATAAATTCCATTTATGACAAGTCCATGTGTGCAAACTAAGGAGCGTGCCCTGATCTCCTCCATATCACACGAACGCGGAATACGTAGTATGGCGGTGCAGCGATGGTAATGGAACGCCATACACACGGAGGAAACAGGTCCCTCATCGTGCACCCTGAAACCTCTATGTGTGCATTTTACCTTTTGGAGATCAAGTTACATGCAACTTCAAATTCCCCGTTATTTGAATCCATTAAACAAACTCACCGTTTTACAAAAAACTGTAAAATTCACACGAACTCCGTTCCGTCCTACGAGTATAAGCCTATTCTCGATAATGATGGTCCTATTGGTATAAGCACATTAATATCTTAGTACAGTATATTAGTATAACGGTGTTGGTTGCACCTGTTCTGCTCCTAGGCAGTGGTTTTCCCAACCAGGATCCTTGGAACCCTTGGTGTTGCCGGCGCCTCCCTAAAGGGTTCCCTGCATTTTATGTCATTTGAAAAATGGTACCAAATACAGAAGAATTTACAATTGCCTCTGATTCAGACGCGCAATTAGAGAGGGTTGGGGTTCCTTACAATGCATCTTATCTCAGCCACGCGCTATTAGATGCGGGGTGGGGTTCCTACAATGCATCTGATCCTCAACGCGCTATTAGTGCAGCTGGGGTTCCTTACAATGCATCTGATCTCGGTCGCACTATTTGAGAGGGTTGGGGGTTCCTTAGCAATCTCGATCTCGGTCGCACTATTTGAGAGGGTGGGTCCTTACAATGCATCTTATCTCGGTCACACTATAGTAGGGTGGGGTTCCTACAATGCATCTGATCTCGGCTCGCACTATTAGAGAGGGTTGGGGTTCCTTACAATGCATCTGATCTCAGACGCGCTATTGTAAAGCTGGGGTTCTTCCAGAATTTCACTTGGGTTCCTTAACCTAAAAAAGGTTGGAAAACCACTATTCTCAGTAGTGAGTGAGCATCAAGAGAGCTACAGTGTGTATAGTTGTATCAACCTCTTATACTAAACTAAAAGTAACCCCACTCACCCAGCCACTCGGTAATAAACTCTGCTATGTACCTCCTGATCTGTATCAGAGTGTATATAGACTCTGCGTGATAGATCTGCACTGTCTAACACTGATCTAAACTGTAAATAATAATTAGCATCTAATCTAACGACTATCTAGGCTCGAAATACTCATAACCATTATAAATCATTATAGTATTTGTCCGCGTATTCGGACATCCAGTTGTCAGTCTTTCTGTTCTTCTGTGTATGAAAAGTCAACGTTTGCGGATCTATTTTGCTCTTATGCTCGCTAAATAAATTATATATATATAACACACCACACACACCACACACCACACACGCCCAGTGTGTAAATATAGATTAATAGACCATAATAATTTATAACAGTACACACCGTTGGATGTATAAGGTATGAACTGAGTTATAAGGAGTGGTTCTCCCATTAGTACTGAAGTGGTCCAATTGTTTTAAAAATTAAAAACAAAAAAAACAATTTGCATGAAATGCTGCACTTTAAAAATTTGTATAGGGCATTACTATTCTTATTTCTTTATAAGGGCTAAGCACAATACAGTAAGTACGTATGTGAAACATCATAGCATCCAGATGGCTCTTTCAATAAGGTTACGATCTTTATACACGTGTGTAGGCCCATTGTTACATTGTAAAATAATTTAAACCACTGGTCTCACATAAATAGTTTACATTTGTTTAATTTTTACAAATCGCTTTCATTTGACCTTTTTTATCCGTCAACACACCCACCCCCTCATGTATCATACTTCTGCCATTGAGTATTTCCTGTAAAACGTTTCCCTGCCAGAATGGCCACGACAGAAGGAGTCCTTCTCTTGTGTTTCCAGTTGTGGCCATGATCGCGTTTCGCCGCTGCACAGAGGAGTCGTCCTTGTGTTCCAGTTGTGGCCAGATCGCTTTCGCGCTGCACAGGAGAGCCCTCTTGTGTCCATGGTTCCGATCGCGTTTCGCGCTGCACAGGAGGAGTCCTCTTGTGTTCCAGTTGTGGCCAGATCGCGTTTCGCGCTGCACAGGAGGAGTCCTCTTGTGTTCCAGTTGTAGCCAGGTCAAGTTTAGCAGCAGAACACAATTTCCCCTAGAAAAACTAGCTGAAAACCTGACTTGGCCATTACGTCAAGGAGTGCCTGACCCTATTACGTAGTGGCTAAATAATTGGATATCCAAATGGTTAAGCACTGACCGTGTGGATTCTCCGCAGCTTGTTATACTTATTTGAATTTTTGACTTGAGGAATAGGCGAGACTTAAAGAGACCTGTGAGGTTTTGAATGCTCTGTACACTATCATTCCAGCTACTGTATGAAGAACTCACATTGGTCCCTTAGATGGTATTACAACCCGCGGCAGATCCCCGCATCGCAACGATCAATACCACAACTAGAACTTTGAGCTGCCAAAAATATTTAACCCTTTAGCTGCCATTGCTGGCCACTAGCAGCGGAGTGGTTACAAACTGGTGTCGTTTTGCACATTTACCATTTGCTCAGGGTGGTCCTGAATGGGTACACACAAAGAAAGGGTTTGTGAGTGTCCAAAAGCTTTGCACACTGCAATGTCACTTATGAAGATCTATGGGGAAACTATGAAACTGTACTAGAAATAATACTAAATATAGTAGGTACAGTGTTTCATGCTTGAGTGCTTTCACTTTCAGGGCAGTCCAAATGGCGATGCTTGGCAGGACTAAAATAGTCTCCATGAGCCATGTTTTGTTACCCCCGCTGCAGCTGGCTTCTGTGCTTTCTATGAGTCAGGCACAGCGGCTGAAATGCCTTATAAATAGTCACTGTAATGGGGTCTGGTTTCAAGGAGTTGTAAACATCTTAAAAATGGGCTAGAGACCTTTGCTCATTTTAGGAGATACCCTGGAAATAATGCACTGGCGGCCTCTCTGCAGTGAAAGTGTGACGGAGAAAGTGACGCTATGTTTGGGAAATGAAAAGTACGTGAGTTTGTACATTAAAAGAAAGTAGCGCTCCTAATGCCCCACCCCCACCCCAACACTTTCTGAACACCAGAGGATTTCCTTTAGTGATTAAAGGTGTTAGAGTCGGGCTCGGACGGGACTTTTTGGGGTTTCTGGGGAAATCCCCGGTGTGCTTTGATGACCGGGAGACTCCCAAGGTCGGCAGTGTGTGTGTGTGTGTGTGTGTGTGTGTGTGTGTGTGTGTGTGTGTGTGTGTGGTGTGTGGTGTGTGTGTGTGGTGTGGTGTGTGTGTGTTTTATATATATATAGATATACATACATATATACATTCATGCATACATACATGCATACATGCATGCATACATACATACATACAGATGCCTGGTGCATGCAAAAGAGAAAAAAAACTTAGCTAGGAAGGGGGTGCAAGCAGAAGGACAGGGATCACCAGCAAATCCAGTTAATACTGTATATTTGTTTGTGTCAATTGGAGCGCTACTGTGAGAGTGACCTCAAGTATACAACAATAGACAAAGGAAGCCCCAAGTGCTACATCCAATATGACCAATTATTTCCTTACTTTCTATCTCTTTTTTTTTTCTTTCTCTGTTCTCATAATTATGGGTCACTCAGTTCAATCCGTTGGCCTACAGCCACGTCAAGGTAAACCCTACTGTATGTAGACTTGGTGTAGGACCTGTTGATAGGGTCATTCTATAGGCCCTGAAGTGGCCTTTCGGGCTTCCTGGTCATTCATGGGGATTGCCAGCCAAAGACGTCCCGAACGACTGACTTGGAAAATATAGAGTTGACCCCCTATTTAAATGTACACAGTGTCATACTCTGGATATTGGAAACATAAACCATTTATTTACATACATAATACAGGGAGAATAACATTATACAGCAAGTAAACACATTATAAAAGCACAAAACAGGGTCGGCCAACGCCAGTCCTCAAGGGCCACCAACAGATCAGGTTTTCAGGATATCCCTGCTTCAGCACAGATGGCTCGGTCTTCAACCACCTGTGCAGACGCAAGGATATCCTTATAACCTGACCTGTCGGCGGCCTTTGAGGACTGGCGTTGGCCGCCCCTGGCATAAACCTTTGCAAGTGTCCTGTAGGGAACGGGAGACAGTACTCGGCACTGATTGCCGAGCATAATAACTTTTTGCACGAGCAGAAGTTGTTATTTCTTTTTCTGCTGCCGCTTTTTTTTTAATTTAACGCTGTGACTTTTTATTCACTTTGTGGGTGACTCGCTCGGTACACGTGTGACTGCCACGCGGAGCAGATCAAGAGTGAAACGGGATTCTTGGTAGGTTGTGAAACTGTTTTTCATGCATAGATTTAGGTGCTTGTGAAACTACATAGGTTATTTATTTTTGATCATCGTTTTGACCTTCAGTGTTAATGCATAACATGATGTTGTACACAAAACCACATCGAATCTGTGTATTTTTTTTTTTTTTACACTGCCGCCTGCTACAGATGTGACCACATTAGCAAAAGGACCTATATAGCCACATCTAAAAGGGGACCTATGTAACCACATCTGAGCAAAGGACCTGGGTAATAGTTTATCCCCCTTTGCAGCCGAGCACCGTACCACACATTGCTGCACTCAGCAGCTCGTTGCGTGGCGATCCGTCCGCAAAGGGGGATAAACCATATCATTTTTATGCATAACTTTAGGGGGAAATGCGAGGGTGTACTTTGTTACTACAGGAGTAGTGGTTGCATGGCACGGCTTCCAAGCAGGAGTGGTATTGGCCACTCTGGTCAAAAAGATTGTTTGATGGAATGTTTCACATAACAAGGTGCTCTACATTTTTGAGCCTGAAAAGGGCCCTCCTTCCAGAGAGAGGACAGCAGGGCCATGGCTTCAGCATCACTATGGCTTCCTTTTAATGGTGTTTTTCACATTTAAGCATATCCATTAAAGGGGGGGGTCTATGTGGCTGGGGGGGGGGGGGAGTAAAGAACGCAGAAATATAATGGGGTTCCGCACATTTCCCTTACCCTTAAAATAAGAGAGGTGTCCTGTGGGAATACATTGATATGTCCAGTATTTATTCCCTACCGGGCCCTGCATCATTTTCATCCTGTCCGATACTTATTGTGTTACAGTTGTTCCTGTTTGGCTAAAGATGGAATTGTCGTTCTTTTACAGACACAGAACAATGCAAAAAAAAAAAGGGGCACATTTTACGTGGTGATTTTAAGAGCAATGGAAAGCATTTGCCCAACATGGAAGTATTAGGCCTCGTTCAAGGTGCTGGCTTCGGGGGCAGGGCGTGCTGACGTGCGTGCTGCCGTGAGCAACAAAGTATTCAAATTGAATACTTGTTGTCAGGGTATCTACTGGCCTGCCTCCGAAGCCAGGCGTTGCCGCTGACGACAGCTTCAGTAAACGAAAATTTCGTTCACTGCAGCTGAAGCAGCGTCACAGGGACCAAGGCAGCCAATGAAATCATTCTTCAGAATGATTTCAAGGCTGCAACACCTCATCCCTGCTCTCTGTCTGTGGCCGGGAGGATTAGGATGTGACGTCAAAGACACGCCCACTGAACGACAGAACGCCCAGGCTGTCGGAAGGGGATGATCGGACGTCTCCTACACCAGCAACGCGCGCACTCGCGGACGCGCGCCCTCCATATGCCAAAGCAGGCACCCTGAACGAGCCCTTACAATGTTTAAATAAAAACACAAAAAAAAACAAAAAACTTTAAGATACTTCTACTAATACTTGCGTTATAATATTCAGTACTTTGTATCTTCTATATTACACTGCCATTAGTAGGAGGGGCAGCTGACCATGTGTTATACTGTAATAAACTCACCCAGAACATACAGTACTGACAATATTTTACCATTATGTCCTACAGTGCCGTTGAAAGGTGACCCCCAAAAAATAGCTACGAGCAAAGGAAAAAAAAATCAAGATCAACACACATCTAAAAATAAACTAAAACCCCCAAAAAGTTATGATTCTTAACCTTTCCTTATACCTTAGATCCGTGGGGCTAAACTCCAGTCCTCAATCCCCTCCAACAGGTCAGGTTATCAGAATATCCCTGCTTCAGCACAGGTGGCTCAATCGGAGGCTTAGTCTTGGACTGAGCCTCTGAGCCACCTGTGCTGAAGCAGGGACTGATTGAGCAACCTGTGCTGAAGCAGGCATATCCTGAAAACCTGACCTGTAAGAGGGGCTTGAGGACTGGAGATGAGCTCCCCTGACTTAACATCATACTGCATCCAAGTCTGTATTTAAATTGGGGTTTGAGTTCCACATTTTGGCCAATGTTTGGGTTTGTCCACCGTGGGTCATGTTCCCACGTCTAACGTACTTCATTATTTATCCCCGTGTCGCCGTAGCTATCTGCCCCATTCTGCGTGCAGTGAAAGTGACCGTCCTGTTGTAATGTCCTTTCGATATACCTGAGAGATGGTCATTGCGCTCGCAGTTGCAGTATAACGAATTGATTGTAAAAAGTTCTTGAAAATCAATTGCTGCTCTTCTGTGGGTTTCATGATCGTTGTATCAAACTGCTGACAAGACTCTTAAAAGGTGCAGTCCCCCAAATAGTCATCCAGTTCAATTTCTTAGGGGGCCTCTGAACATGGAAGTATTTGTCAATCAATTGTTTTCTGTACCATTATTCCCCCCATCAGAGAGCCGAGATGGGGGGGGGGGTGGGCGCTGGCTGTACAAATGTTCGCTGATCACACAAGGGAGCCGCCAGAGGAAACCACACCCCTTCCAAGTCTCACTTTACAAAATAATTGAAAAATACTTTTACAGTAGGTGTCACTTTGGGGTTAAAAATTTTTTATCAATTACCCAGACATGACCCCTTAAACATGTCACGGGAATGAGTTCACTTTGATACTAGTTGGGTTTGCCCGTTTAAGTTATATGCACTGAGTGCTGCCTGACTTTTACCCCGCCAGGTAACACAACAGATACCCCTACAATGCAACAGAGGGGACAATGATTCCGGTTACCTCTACAGAGGCAAATGTTATACCCCCCCCCCCCCCCCCAACTTTACGCCACGTATTCTATTGCTATTCTTCATCTAATCGTATTATTTCTGTTTTTAATTTTCAGTCCCGCAGCTTTCTGTCGGAATTTATTAACTTCGTCAAGGTAAGAAGCAGGTCCCCTCTTTTCCGCGTGTTCATATGTGCTGATCCCCCTTCGCAAGGCCTTACCGTGTCCTCTGCCAGCAGCAGGGCTAATGAAGAATGCTCACGCCCTATGTATAAAGTCTCTGGCACGTGTCTCCCTTTCCCTGCCGCCCCCTCGTCTCTCCTGTGTGCAGAGCGTTCTACTAGCCGTGCAGACCCTGGACAAGTGTAGGTTTGTCTGACGTTTTGATGCCCCGGCATATTTCCTGCATATGTGCTTCCCTCTCTGTGCGGCTGAAGTGCGCATGGAGAGATGTGTGGGGATCAGGCTCTGTACCATATCATGTTATCTGTAAAGATGTTGTCCATTACAAGCCACCCCAGTCTGCATGTCCCTCCTGACCTCAAAACCCATCTAAGAACTCGCGTGTTCAACAAAGCGCTTTAATAGTCCTGGGTGACCGCTACACATTCAACTACAGCAGGGGGCGCTCAAATCCAGTCCTCACGCCTGAACTCCCCCCAGCCCCCACCAAACGGGCAGGTTTTCAGGATATCCCAGCTTCAGCACAGGTGGCTCAGATTGAGCTGTGCTGAATCAGAGACTGATTGAGCCACCTGTGCTGAAGCAGGGATATCATGAAAACCTGGCTTGTTTTGGGGGGGGGGGGCTTGAGGACTGGAGTTGAGCACCCCCTGCTCTACAGTATGGGGACTGACGTATGCGGTGTCTACGTGGGTAACATTTAGAAGCACTATACGTATGTATGTGCTATATGGGAGCTACAGGGCAGTTAAAGCTGTTTAAAAAAAAAATGAAAAGTAATAATAATTAAAAAAAAAATGTTAAACCGAAGTGCCCTACGAAATGGTGAGGAAACACAGAGAGAAAAGTGCAAAAAAAAAAGCTATAGACACATCCCAGCACATTGCTGCTTCTCCACCTGTCTCCTGGGCGAGAAATCTCTCCGTGACTACTGCAATGACGTGTGTACTTGGGTCGGCTGATTAAGGGGGTGGGAGGTCTGCATTTTAACAACCCGGCTCCTTAATATTGGTGTTAGTAAGTTGGGGATGGGGTGTACAACCGGTTGCTGTTATGGGTTAGAGCTGTACGGGTCCCAGAAAGTGTAAGATACTTGGTACCTTTTTTAATGGAACAACGTATCGATGGTACAAGGGGGATGTACGACCAGATCATAACTGAGCGAGACACACAAGCCGACCGTGTGCGATTTCTATGCGGGTCTGTCCGCTTCCTAGGCTGGGAAACCATTTTATGTTCCGGTTATGGGTGAAACGCACCTCTCCCATAAAGGCGCATGTTATGTGTGCCGTTAAGACAGGACGCACTTCATACGCAACATAAAAGGATTTCTGCTTGTTCACATTCACCGGAACATTTCCTTCTGATATATTTCTCTATGGTTTAACCACACATGTAAGAGCTACGTATACGCGCCGGTTATTCTAGTCACTAGATTGGTGAAGGCGGCTGTTCTGCGCTGGGTTAGTGAGGCTGATGTCACAGTTGCGCGCTGGATTTGTTGCAGGCTGTGCTAGTTTTGGGCAAAGCTTTCTTTCTGAAAACTCTGTACGCACCATTACATGTATGATGTACGCACCATTACATGTATGATGTACGCACCATTACATGTATGATGTACGCACCATTACATATATGATGTACGCACCATTACATATATGACGGACTCTTCTGTTGGTCCATTAAAAGGACCCACCCTACGATTAATCTGTAACAGGGGTAGTCAACTCCAGTCTCAAGAGCTACGAACAGGTCTGGTTTGCAGGATATCCCTGATTCAGCACATGGGGCTCAGTCAAAGGCTGCACTACCTGATATCCTGAAAACCTGACCTGTTGGGGGCCCTTGAGTACTGGAGTCGACTACCCAAGAATCTGTACTTATCCAGAACCAATGCAGCAACTACAACTGCTATATGGACCTCCTTCTCCTTCATAGCCCGAGGTCCGACCGGTTTTAGAATAGAAGTGAGATGAAAGTGTTTTAACATTTGACGACAGCTACACATTGTGACTTTCTCTTTCATTCAATGACCCATTATCTGTAGCCAAGAGCAAAGTTAACACATGCACATCATGATTGCAATGTTTGTTGGGTCGGATCGATACCGACCTTACAAAGTCAGACGAATCTGGGTATGTCAGTTTATTTCTAGAAGTTATTTAAATGTCTCGTTGTAACATTATGACAGGGGAAGCAGGGTGTCATCTTTTCTCCCTGTCCCAGTGATAACACAATCACAGTTGTGCACCTCCTCTGTTAGAGAAGCAGATGTCAGTATATTTAAAGCCTGTGCGGCTTGTTCCCGATACATTAAAGATGCAGTTCCATGTGCTGTAGGACCAAATTGAAGTAGTGGAAAAAATTAGACAGACGTCATTGTTTGGAAATAATTGTATGCTCTTTAACCAGCTGTTGGAGTTGGGTTGTGACGACCCCTATCTCTGACTCATCTTCCTTCTTTACGAGTTGGCCATATGCTAAGGGACCTGCGTTATATGTCATTGGTGTAGAGAAAACAAGATTGCCAATCGCACCCATCAGACCACTTTCAGTGTCCAGGAGCACGTGGCACTTTCACACCATAGTATTTCAGGCTTAGACCCCAAAAAGTACATCATGAATCTGGATTATAAAATAATAAGGAACATGCCATGGATACTGCTTTTGGCTTGAGATGAAGGGAGTTCTTACAATGCAACCCTAAGTTCTATTACACCTGATTATTCTTTGTATATTTGAATAAGAAAACCCCATTGGAAGTGAGTATGTGATGAGGGCTTTTTATTATGTGGAGTATTTTGTATTTTGTTTTCACAGTTTTGGAGTTAAAACAGCAATCCCACCTGAACCCCCGCCCCCCCTGTTTTATTTGATTGACATAGTGCCCACCAGAGAGTGCCCAGGAGCTACGCCGTGCTATATTCCGTTCCCGGGGTAACGTCCGGTGTATGTGACGGTTCTTCCCTCTGGGGGAACAATGTAGCCACCAAATCGTGTCAATCCGAGGGCCAATAGGAAGCTGCACCTGATGACGTTGCAGCTTTCTATTGGCCCAATAGTGGCAGCCATGTTGAAATGTCCATGGAAAACACTGGCACCGAAAAACGCTCATTATTTTGTGAGCGGAGGTATCCCCGGAGCTGAACGTAAAGCAGTGTAGGTCCAGAGGACCTCCCAGTTACAATTGTGTAAAAATAAAACAATTGCCTTTTTTTGTGTGATTGCTGCTGTAAACATTTGGTTTAATCTATGCTAGGAGTGGCCAACTCCAGTGCTTAAGGACCACCAACAAGTCAGATTTTAAGGTTATCCCCGCTTCAGCACAGGTGGCTCAATCAGAGGCTCAGTCGGAGATTCGAAAATGAGGTGTTCCCCCGAACCTAAACTGCTACTCCCTAAGCTGCGGCGAGAGTGTCCTGCGATGTTTCACGTTGAAATTCCCTTCCATGTAAATCTTTTCCAGTAGAAACAATGTGACCGCAGGGAGCAGCCTCACTCTGGCAGCCAATAAGAAGCTTACCCCGCAGCCGTTAACATGTATATCTCGGATGTCGGGGCATCTGATGCTTTGAGTTCCACAGCTTTAAGTCCGGCGGTCCCCTCGGTTCTTACACAGATTTATACATGTACAAAGATATATATACACACACACACAGAGCCACACATGCTGATATACTCTTGTGTACTGTTAACATTGCAAGCCTGTGCTTTTTTGCTTATTTGTCAGGAAACGCTGCAGTCTTGTTTCACTGTAAACCTCTCCTGTGAGAATCCCCCCGTTTTCCCATCCGTTAGGTTATTTTTCCCCACCTACTGTAAGAAGATGGAGATTATTAATGGCAGGTCCCAGCTGTGAGAACTGAATTCCATGGACTGGTTACAGTACAACATTCTCCGTCCATAGTGGTCAGTTCTCCAGCTTGGCTGTTGCTGACTTCACCGCTAATACATTGGGCAGTCCTGCTTCTGCCTGGTCCTTCTTCACAACCAATGTCACATGCCTTTGCTATTATAAGTGCCGGCCTCCGGTAGCCGTTTTCATCCCAGGAGCAAAGTTACAGTAGATCCATTGTAGATTGACATACATTTTTATTGGAGCCATGCTGTAAATAACACACCCATACCAATTGTACATAGAGGCCAACGTGTAAACATGCTCTCTCTTAGTGGCGATTTGGGATGACAATGCAGGAGATTCTCTAAAACTTTCATTGACCTGTATTGGCATAAGGGGAATATTATCAGGGAGGTGGTAGAAATATTTTCTGCTTAAAAATAAGGTAAACTCCCTAAAAAAAATAAATGTGAGCTCGTTGCCCAGTATGGTATTGTAATGCTGGGGCGTTGTATTTACTTTTCATTAATAAACATGCTGGACATCATTTTCATAACAAACTATTTTAACAGAAATCGGTCCAAATATGTTTTACTGCGTTTCTCCATTTTGGTATCTTCCTTCTCGTACTGATTCCCCCGTCACTGCTGGAACAAGTTACCTGAGTCCGTCACCCCCCCCTCCCGTCTAAGTTCCTTCAAGACCTGGGCTGTTTCCTACTTTAATAAACATGTTTGTAGCTGTAACTTGTAATGTTGTCAACTTTACTCTGTGCCCAGGACATACCTGAAGACGAGAGGTAACTCCAATGTATTTTTCTTGGTAAAATATCTTAGAAAATAATTAACAGATGCAGGAACCCTGATGTATCGAGACGAGAGACACATTGAGGCAAAATTGGGCATTTTCATCTTTGTGTGCCAGTTTTGTATTTGGGGAGTATCAGTAGGAGGAAGTTACCCAGTACACAATCGAGTGGCATTATTAGAAGTTCTGCACCAATATTTTAGTTTGCCTTGAGTAAATCCCTGCCAGATGTAAGAAAAAAGAAAAAAAAATCGACTGGTGAGCTTCTTACATTAGACGGAGCCAAAGAGGGGAAAATGTAGCATTGCACCAAAACGCGTTGTTCCAGGTTTCTGTATAACTCCTGTAGACTCATTGAGCAGCTTTCTGATTTCCCCCCTTCAGTCCTTCTCTCGCTGCTGTTGTGTGTAACAGCGCCACCTGCTGCCAGCACTGGTAGAGCAGTCACAGCAGCTTATAGGAGCCCGCTCTATCTGGTCAGCTGTTCCCGTGAGCGTTTTGGGGAATAGATCTTGTATGGTCTGGAAAGCTCGTGCTTTAGAACAAGCAGTGGCGGATTTCAAATGTTGCCGCCTGTAGGCACTTACCTTTTTTGCCTCCTCCTGCAGCGTCGCCCTCCTCCTTCTGCGGCGCCAAACGACGCCGCGACGAAACGTTTCCATGACGACGCGACATCTTGTGGCGTCACAACATCATTTGACGCCACGATGCTATAGGAGAAGGAGGGCAGCGCAAAGGAGCAGGAAAGAGACCTTTCTAGAGGCCCCATGCTCTCCTCCAGAAATCAGTGGGGAAGAGAGTGGGACCTCTGTATATGGGGGGGGGGGGAATGAACATTTGCTGCCACTGAGAACAGGGGTGGCCAACTTCAGTCCTCAAGGGCCACCAACTGATCAGGTTTTAAGGCTATCCCTGCTTCAGCACAGGTGGGTGTCAGAATGACTGAGCCACCTGTGCTGAAGCAGAGATATCCCGAATACGTGGTCAGTTGGTGGCCCTTGTGGACTGGCATTGGCCACCCCTGCTGTAGAACATGTATGTTTTGGTAACCAAAAAAAAAATGGTTTGAGAGTGACTTCCTTATAACTCCTCCCCCGACACGGCACCGTTGGAATCTCTGCAGCATTCTAACACGATATTACACTTTATTGCACATTCAATCGAAGGAGTGAGGCTCTGTTTGTAATAGTGCGAGTGTCTGTTCCACTTCGATTGTAAGCTCCTTGGAGTAGGGACTCCTATCCCCCAGTGTGCGATATAAATGAAAATGATACAACAGAGAGTTCTTCAAAATGAAGTCCTCTGTTCCCAACCCAGGTCATAGTACAATGCGAGCAGCGGACAAGTGGAGGCGTTCTGTGCTATTAATGCAAAAACAAATTGCTGCGTATTTAATCTAAAGTGGGGTATTTTATTTATTTATTTTTCAATAAAGTGAAGTTAAAAAGTACATACCTGCCTTATAATCGGACCCGCCCACTTTGCGAGCCAATCCGCTGTCTGAAGTATGAGGTAGGAGGGTAAAAAGGAGGAAGCTCTACCTTGGGAGCCCGAGGCAGCCATGTTGCTTGTGGCAGGAAGCTCAAACCGAGATAGACAGAGATAGTGTGTGTGTGGGGTGTGCTGGTGTGTGTGTGTGTGTGTGTGTGTGTGTGTGTGTGTGTGTGTGTGTGTGTGTGTGTGTGTGTACTTTTTCTTCCCTGCTACTAATGAAATTAGGGGGTCCCTTTATATTCAGGGTTGCTTTATAATCTGGCACATACAGTATTTTATGCAATAATACCACTGTGTGCCTGCGTTTTTCCTCTGCTTTGCTAATGCAGAGTTCTTACGTGAAAAGCTTTTTTTATTGACACATGCACGTTTGTTTTTACTGTATAGACATCTAAAGTGGTTATCTTGGAAGACCTGGGTGCCAATTTTGGCCTGCGAGCTCAGGTAAGAATTACAACCTACAAATGCATCTACACTATCCAGACTGGTACTAGATTAGTCGCACTTGAATACCTGTTGGTATTGCAGGCCCTGGCTTTATCGGTGTACTGAGAAGCCGCTGGCGAGAAAGGGGGGAACCTGTATATACTGGTAGCCACTTATTTAGAAATATACAGAGGTAATCCACATACCCCATCTTATTGTTGGGGAGCTGGGTAAGTAAATGCCTCACTCCCACACAGGGCGTAGCATTGAAGCCAGACATGTGGAACACATCAGTGTGTCCTAAGGATCCCGATAATGACAATAATTCTATGGGCGGTTGAATGTTCGTAGGGGAGAAAGTGGTGTTATTTGCTTTTTCTCCTTCCACCCCAGTGTCACCCTTGTACATATGAATTTCATACCACAGTGGCATAAGAAAAGAGAACATCGCAAGCAAGAGAACGGCTTACATGACCATATCTTCTAAGCAGTCTGCGGTCCTCATGGGACACCTTCCAATGCTGGAATATACCATACTGCAGGTGTCTTCCAGCACCAGAAGGTGTCTCGTGGCAGAAGACTTCTCAGTAAGACCTTAGCAGTTTAGTTTTTATCATGCTGTTTTTTTCCCCTTTTCTCTAAACAGGAGGCAATCAGCAGGATACAAGACTTGCTGGCTGATGGCTCTATAACAGGTGAGCATATTCGTACTTGGATAATGCTGTGTGTAATGTGCAATTAAAAGGCACAGAGAGATGCAATGAAATGGTTGCGAAGGGAAGAATGCATCTATGAAATGAACAAACCCCTAGAGAGGACGTGTCTTCAGGAGAGCGACATCGGGAGTGGGAGTTGTCTGGATCAGACATACGGCTCATGTCAGTAGAACACGATTTTCCCCCCTTTCTCTGCAGAACACAACGTTTCCCACGTACTGTAGCATCTGATTCCGATGTAGTAAAGCCCTTCCCAGTATATATTGAGGGCTGTTGTATGTGATCACTCCTTGTGGCCTTGGGAATGTCACTGTATAGAGATATGGGAGATATGGATGTAGCCCACCTAGTCTGCCCACTTTCCCAACCTGCTGTGACGCCTTTGACCTGATGTCATCCTTATTTTGCTAGCTGTATTTTAGCCAGCATGGATTTGCAAACTTCTGCCTTTGACTCGGCTGTGATCACTACGGTTTGATATATAACGATATGAGCCTGTGCCCGGCCAATGCTGCATTTTGTCATACTCTTGTTATTCCGCTGGGGTTTTTATGGTATAAAATATGCCGGAACCCAAATCCAAGAACAATTCATTCATACCGTAGCTAAACTACAATAACAATGTCAGCTTTAAAGCAGCAAAATGCTATGTTTAAAAAAATAATACTTTTTAAACTAATCTGTTCTGTACAAGAAAAAAAGAGTGGTGTGGATAGCGCTAAAAACTAATCGAAACAAATATATTAGTGATTGTAAGGACAACAGTGTGAATATTAAATTAATTAATAAACAAGGCTGCCAGGAACATCTAACCCAAACACAGTTAGTGAGACACAGAAAAAAACAGATACAGACCGGCGCCTTATAGTCCAATTGGATGGTAAATAAAGTCCAATAGATGGCTTGAAATGTCCAATAATTGGTGTTCTAGTCCAGTGGACAGCAGATTCCTCAGCAGCAAAAGTAATATGCCATGCAGGGAAGACAAGAGAACAAAATCATAGTGTAACACAGTTGGTTAAAACTTAACATATATAGACATACACAGACAAACACAAACAACACTTGAACAACACTAAACAATAGGCTGACTAATATTAATGATTTTAATGAACACAGTAAAATCCAGCACACTGGTGACGAGCGGATTCGGGTTCCGGTGTTTTAAAACCGGAATCCTACTTACAGCAAGACCACAGGATACAGGCAAATGGATATTGAATCGATCATCTGTCGGTAGATGCTTGTGAGCTTGTGAGTCCTGCAGGTCACTCCTCGTGCTGATGCCGAAAATGGCGACTCTGCCTCCTACTCCACAAGACGCCTTCCGTTTTCGCCCGGAACTGCGTCACAGCGGGCGGGACAGGGATACCGGATCGCACTCCAAATGCCAGCTCCTTAAGATCTCAACTCCAGAAACTGCTGCAAGGCTCCGCTCCTCTCTCAGTGATGCTGGTAATAAACTCTCAAAGGCCCAACGCGTTTCGTGCGCATGCGCACTTCTTCAGGGGATAATGAGCACAGTTCATGACGGCTTGATATACAGACAAAGCGCTCACCATTGGCTCAAAAAGATGTCACTCAAAACAAATTGGTGTTAGCCCTAATTGGTGTCACATTCTGTCAATCATGTCCTGTGTAAAAGGCAGCCTTAACACACAAATATAACTACATAAACACAACAAACATATATACATAAAAACATATATCATTTCAATCATGTTACTAAATATACCTATTACATCTTATTCTAACAGACTGAACTACACACCCTAAATTAATGATGTAATCTTATTCCACATTGATGTAGCACACTCTGCACACAAATGGCTTTGGGAATTGCAGCAGCTATTATGAATTTAAATACCCATTATATTAGAATGTTTTAAAATTTATGATGTTAAAAATTAATTAAAAAACTATCGATTAATTTATCTAAAAATGTATACTCATAATTTATTTAAAAAAGGTTTAAAAAGGTCTTTTAAGAATCATTTAAGAAAAACACCTAGATCAAAATCAATGTTGAGACCGTTAGGTGAGAGTGTTTTTAATTCATAGATCCAGTAGGCTTCACGCCTACTGATCTGTTTAAGTAAATTACCTCCTCTCCAATGTGTTTGTACGGTTTCTATGGCTTGACATTTTAAACCCATCGGATTCTTATTATGATGAATTTTGAAATGATGTGAAACACTGTGTGTATCTAAACCTCTTTTTATGTTATAAATGTGTTCATACACTCTTCTCTTATAACATCTTCCTGTTCTGCCTACATATTGTAGGCCACAGGGGCACTGTAACAAATAGATGACAAATGAAGTGTCACAATTGATATATGTTTTTATAGTGTATATTTTTTATCCCCTACATACATTACTGGAATACAAAGATAAAAATACATCAAATAAAAACACTGAAGTTTCATTTATAACCCAGTATAATGAGATGGCGCCAAAAATACGCCAGATTTTTAACAAACACTGGCATATGCTCTTGTGTGATACAACTTTATCTAAATGTCTCCCCGAAAAACCTAAAATCATTTTTACAAAAGCACCAAATATTAAAATGCGTCTAGCACCAAGTTGCCCATTGGAAAATACAAAATTAAAAATAAACAGCAAAAGAAAGGTTTTTTTTAAATGCACCAAATGTATGGCCTGTTCATTTAGTAGAAGCACCGATACCTTTAAATCAAATGTTACAGAAAAAATATACACTATAAAAACATATATCAATTGTGACACTTCATTTGTCATCTATTTGTTACAGTGCCCCTGTGGCCTACAATATGTAGGCAGAACAGGAAGATGTTATAAGAGAAGAGTGTATGAACACATTTATAACATAAAAAGAGGTTTAGATACACACAGTGTTTCACATCATTTCAAAATTCATCATAATAAGAATCCGATGGGTTTAAAATGTCAAGCCATAGAAACCGTACAAACACATTGGAGAGGAGGTAATTTACTTAAACAGATCAGTAGGCGTGAAGCCTACTGGATCTATGAATTAAAAACACTCTCACCTAACGGTCTCAACATTGATTTTGATCTAGGTGTTTTTCTTAAATGATTCTTAAAAGACCTTTTTAAACCTTTTTTAAATAAATTATGAGTATACATTTTTAGATAAATTAATCGATAGTTTTTTAATTAATTTTTAACATCATAAATTTTAAAACATTCTAATATAATGGGTATTTAAATTCATAATAGCTGCTGCAATTCCCAAAGCCATTTGTGTGCAGAGTGTGCTACATCAATGTGGAATAAGATTACATCATTAATTTAGGGTGTGTAGTTCAGTCTGTTAGAATAAGATGTAATAGGTATATTTAGTAACATGATTGAAATGATATATGTTTTTATGTATATATGTTTGTTGTGTTTATGTAGTTATATTTGTGTGTTAAGGCTGCCTTTTACACAGGACATGATTGACAGAATGTGACACCAATTAGGGCTAACACCAATTTGTTTTGAGTGACATCTTTTTGAGCCAATGGTGAGCGCTTTGTCTGTATATCAAGCCGTCATGAACTGTGCTCATTATCCCCTGAAGAAGTGCGCATGCGCACGAAACGCGTTGGGCCTTTGAGAGTTTATTACCAGCATCACTGAGAGAGGAGCGGAGCCTTGCAGCAGTTTCTGGAGTTGAGATCTTAAGGAGCTGGCATTTGGAGTGCGATCCGGTATCCCTGTCCCGCCCGCTGTGACGCAGTTCCGGGCGAAAACGGAAGGCGTCTTGTGGAGTAGGAGGCAGAGTCGCCATTTTCGGCATCAGCACGAGGAGTGACCTGCAGGACTCACAAGCTCACAAGCATCTACCGACAGATGATCGATTCAATATCCATTTGCCTGTATCCTGTGGTCTTGCTGTAAGTAGGATTCCGGTTTTAAAACACCGGAACCCGAATCCGCTCGTCACCAGTGTGCTGGATTTTACTGTGTTCATTAAAATCATTAATATTAGTCAGCCTATTGTTTAGTGTTGTTCAAGTGTTGTTTGTGTTTGTCTGTGTATGTCTATATATGTTAAGTTTTAACCAACTGTGTTACACTATGATTTTGTTCTCTTGTCTTCCCTGCATGGCATATTACTTTTGCTGCTGAGGAATCTGCTGTCCACTGGACTAGAACACCAATTATTGGACATTTCAAGCCATCTATTGGACTTTATTTACCATCCAATTGGACTATAAGGCGCCGGTCTGTATCTGTTTTTTAATCTGTTCTGTAGTATTCAATAATACTGTCTGCATTTTTTATTTAATTTTTTTTTCAACTCCTATTACCATTTTAAATTATTTTTTTAATGCACTGATAATCCTTTGGTTGCTACAGCAACCATTTAGAAAGTCACATCCACTTCCTCTTTTGAAACAGGTTCTGACAGACACCCTTTTCAGCTCTGCCCTTTGGCAACAAAGTATCACAAACAGTTCTGTTGCTGTGTTCCAAACAGCAGTCTATCTTATTAGTTTGAAAGCTGTAACAATAATGTGTTACACTTAGTAATAAAATGTTACATGCAGTATCAGCTGCAGCATTTCACAGGCTGCAACACAGCATCAGACGGCGGCCATTTAGATAGGTACACAAGCAGGATATTGGCCAATCGATTGGCATCTTGGGTAATTATTTCTCAAACCTACACACATGCTGCATATAGTAAAAAAAAAAGTGAAACTAGGACCGTTGCTTGCTTATAGTAAATAAATGTGGTATAAAAGGCATTTATCTACTTCAAGATAGTATCCAGGCCCATGACTAATCATTTCATAATTACTATATGGAGTTTCTCCCTACAAAAAAAAATAATAATTGCTGGAACTCCGTTCTCGGGAGATGTCCCCACGACAATAGCCATGCTTGTTGGGGGTTTTTTTGTCCTGGTTTGTAAATGTTCTGTTACTGTTGAAAATAATACAATATAATACGCACAAAATAAAAATCAGACCGGTATAATCTTCTGTCACGAACAATCTTTCAGAAATGTGAGAAAATACAACTTTAAAAGTTTGTTGCATTTGACACAAGCAGCTGAAATCCCGGATACACTTACTCCCTTTATTTCTAGGTGTGCACCAGGGGAGGGCAACTCCAATCCTCAAGGGCCAAAAAAAGATCAGGTTTTAAGGATATCCCTGCTTCAGCACAGGTGGCTCAGTCAAAGATTGAGCCACCTGTGCTGAAGCAGGGATATCCTCAAAACCTGACCTCTTGGTGGCCCTTGAGGACTAAGGCTCAGTCGGAGATCGAAATGAGGTGTTCCCCGAACCTAAACTGTACTCCCTAAGCTGCGGCGGGAGAGTGTTCCTGCGATGTTTCACGATTGAATGTGAAATCCCTCCATGTTAATCTTTCCAGTAGAAACAAATGTGACGCAGGGCGAAGCCTCACTCTGGCAGCCATAAGAAGCTTACCCGCCAGCCCGTTTAACATGTATATCTCGGATGTCGGGGCATCTGATGATGCTTTGAGTTCCACAGCTTTAAGTCGGCGGGTCCCCTCGGTTCTTACACAGATTATACATGACAAAGATATATATACAACACACAACAGAGCCAACAGCTGAATATACTTCTTGGGTATGTAACTTGCAAGCCTGTGCTTTTTGCTTATTTGTCAGGAAACGCTGCAGTCTTGTTTCACTGTAAACCTTTCTGTGAGAATCCCCCCGTTGTTCCATAGTTAGGTTATTTTTCCCCACCTACTGGTAAGAAGATGGAGATTTTAATGGCAGGTCCAGCTGTGAGAACTGAATTCCATGGACTGGTTACAGTACAACATTCTCCGTCCATAGTGGTCAGTTTCCAGCTTGGCTTGTGCTTGCACTTACACCGCTAATACATTGGGCAGTCTGCTTCTGCTGGTCCTTCTTCAAAACCAATGTCACATGCCTTTGCTATTATAAGGGCCGCCTCGGTAGCCGTTTTCATCCCAGGAGCAAAGTTACGTAGATCCATTGTAGAGTGACATAACATTTTTTTGGAGCCATGCTGTAAATAACACACCCCATACCAATTGTACATAGAGGCCAACGTGTAAACCTGCTCTCTCTTAGTGGCGATTTGGGGAGTACAATGCAGGAGATTCTCTAAACTTTCATTGACCTGTATTGGCCTAAGGGGAATATTATCAGGGAGGTGGTTAGAAGAAATATTTTCTGCTTAAAAATAAGGGTAACTCCCTAAAAAAATAAATGTGAGCTCGTTGCCCAGTATGGTATGTAATGCTGGGGCGTTGTATTACTTTTCATTAATAACAGCGAGACATCATTTCAAACAAAACTATTTTAACAGAAAATCGGTCCAAATTGGTTTTAACTGACACAGTTTCTCCATTTTGGTATCTTCCTTCTCGTATGATTCCCCCGTCAATGCTGGAACAAGTTACCTGAGTCCGTCACCCCCCCCTCCCGTCTAGTTCCTTCAAGACTGGGCGTTTCCTACTGTAATAAACATGTTTGATGTATTGTAACTTGTAATGTTGTCAACTTACTCTGTGCCCAGGACATACCTGAAGACGAGAGGTAACTCAATGTATTTTTCTTGGTAAATATCTTAGAAAATAATTAACAGAGCAGGAACCTGATGTATCGAGACGAGAGACACATGAGGCCAAAATTGGGCATTTTCATCTTGTGTGCCAGTTTGTATTTGGGAGAGTCATCAGTAGGCAGGAAGTTTACCCAGTAACAATCGAGTGGCTTATTAGAAGTTCTGCACACTATTTGTTTGCCTTGAGTAAATCCCGCCAGATGTAAGAAAAAAAAAAAAAATCGACTGTGAGCTTCTACATTAGACGAGCCCAAGAGGGGAAAATGGTAGCATTGCACCAAAACGCGTTGTTCCAGGTTTCTGTATAACTCCGTAGACTCATTGAGCAGCTTTCTGATTCCCCCCTTCAGTCCTTCTCTCGTGCTGTTGTGTGTGTAACAGCGCACCTGCGCAAGGGCCAGGGTAGACTTAGAGCAGTCACAGCAGCTTATAGGAGCCCGCCTAATCTGTCAGCGTGTTCCCGTGAGCGTTTTGGGGAATAGATCTTTGTATGTCTGGAAAGCCGTGCTTTAGACAAGCAGTGCGGATTTCAAATGTTGCCGCCTGTAGGCATTACCTTTTTGCCTCCTCTGCAGCGTCGCCTCCTCCTTCTGCGGCGCCAACGACGCGCGACGAACGTTTATGACGACGCGACATCTTGTGGCGTCACAACATCATTTGACGCCACGATGCTATAGGAGAAGGAGGGCAGCGCCAAAGGAGCAGGAAAGAGACCTTTCTAGAGGCCCCATGCTCTCCTCCAGAATCAGTGGGAAGAGAGTGGGACCTTGTATATGGGGGGGGGGGGAGAGTGGGGGGGATAACATTGCTGCCACTGAGTAACAGGGGTGGCCAACTAGATCCTCAAGGGCCACCAACTGATCGGTTTTAAGGCTATCCCATGCTTCAGCACAGGTGGGTGTCAGAATGACTGAGCCACCTGTGCTGAAGCAGAGATATCCCGAATACGTGTCAGTTGGTGGCCCTTGTGGACTGGCATGGCCACCCCTGCTGTAGATAAACATGTATGTTTGGTAACCCAAAAAAAAAAATGGTTGTGAGAGTGAATTCTTATAACTCCTCCCCCGACACGGCACCGTTGGAATCTCTGCAGCATTCTAACACGATATTACACTTTATTGCACATTCAATCGAAGGGTGAGGCCTGTTTGTAATAGTGCGAGTAGTGTCTGTCCACTTCGATTGTAAGCTCCTTGGGTAGGGACTCCTATCCCCAGTGTGCGATATAAATGAAAATGATACAACAGAGAGTTCTTCAAAATGAAGTCCTCTTTCCCAACCCAGGTATAGTACATGCGAGCAGCGGACAAGTGGAGGCGTTCTGTGCTATTAATGCAAAAACAAATAATTGCTGCGTATTTAATCTAAAGTGGGGTATTTTATTTATTTATTTTCAAAAAGTGAAGTTAAAAAGTACATACCTGCCTTTAATCGGACCCGCCCACTTTGCGAGGCAATCCGCTGTCTGAAGTATGAGGTAGGAGGGTAAAAAGGAGGAACGCTCTACCTTGGGAGACGAGGCAGCCATGTTGCTTGTGCAGGAAGCTCAAAAACGGATAGACAGAGATAGGTGTTGTGGGTGTGTGGTGTGTGTGTGTGTGTGTGTTGTGTGTGTGTGTGTGGTGTGTGTGTGTGTGTGTGTGTGTGGTGGTGTGTGTGTTGTGGTGTGTGTGTGTGTGTGTACTTTTTCTTCCCTGCTACTAATGAAATTAGGGGGGTCCCCTTTTATTCAGGGTTTGCTTTATAATCTGGCACATTACAGTATTTTATGCCAAAATACCACTGTGTCATGCGTTTTTCCTCTGCTTTGCAATGCAAGTTACTTACGTGAAAAGCTTTTTTATTGACACAATGCACGTTTGTTTTTTACTGTATAGACATCTAAAGTGGTTATCTGGAACCTGGGTGCCCAATTTTGGCCTGCGAGCTCAGGTAAGAATTACAACCTACAAATGCATCTACAACCATGAACTGGTACTAGATTGTCGCACTTGAATACCTTGTTGGTATTGGCGGCCCGGCTTTATCGGTTGTACTGAGAAGCCGCTGGCGGGAGAAAGGGGGGGGAACTGTATATGACTGGTAGCCACTTATTTAGAAATTACAGAGGTAATCCACATACCCCATCTTATGTTGGGGAGCTGGGTAAGTAAATGCCCCACTCCCACACAGGCGTAGCATTGAACCAGACATGTGGAACACATCAGGTGTCCTAAGGATCCCGATTAATGACAATAATTCATGGGCTGTTGAATGTTCGTAGGGGAGAAAGTGGTGTTATTTGCTTTTTCCCTTCACCCCAGTGTCACCCTGTACTTGAATTTCATACCACGTGGCATAAGAAAAGAGAACATGCAAGCAATTAACGCAAGCGAGAACGGCTTAAATGACATATCTTCTAAGCAGTCTGCGGTCCTCATGGGACACCTTCCAATGCTGGAATATACACATATGCAGGTGTCTTCCAGCACCAGAAGGTGGTCTACGTGGCAGGAAGACTTCTCAGTAAGACTTAGCCAGTTTAGTTTTTATCATGCTGTGTTTTTTTCCCCTTTCTCTAAACAGGAGGCAAATCAGCAGATACAGACTTGGGCTGATGGCTCTATAACAGGTGAGCATATTGTACTTGGATAAGCTGTGTGTAATGTGCAATTAAAAGGCACAGAGAGATGCAATGAAATGGTTGCGAAGGGAAGAATGCATCTATTGAAATGAACAAACCCCTAGAGAGGACGTGTGTCTTCAGGAGAGCGACATCGGCAGTGGGAGTTGTTGGATCAGACATACGGCTAATGTAGTTAGAACACATTTTCCCCCACCTTTCTCTGCAGAACACCAAACGTTCACCCGTACCTGTGTAGCATCTGATTCCGATGTAGTAAAGCCCTTCCCAGTAATATTGAGGTGGCTGTTGTATTGGGATCAATCTGTGGAGTCTGGGAATGTCACTCATAGAGATAGAATGGGAGATATGGATTGTAGCCCCCTAGTCGCCCACTTCCCAACCTGCTGTGACGCCTTTGACCTGATGTCATCCTTATTTTGCTAGCTGTATTTTAGCCAGCATGGATTTCAAACTCTGCCTTGACTCGGCCTGGGACTCACTAGGTTGATATATAAACGATGAGAAGCGTCCCGCCAATGCTGCTTTTTGTCATACTCCTGTTATTCCGCTGGGGTTTTTATGGTATAAAACTATGCCGGAACCCAATCCAAGAACAATTCATTCATACCGTAGCTAAACTACAATAACAATGTCAGCTTTTAAAAAGCAGCAAAATGCTATGTTTAAAAAAATAATACTTTTTAAATAATTGTTCTGTAACAAGAAAAAAAGAGTGGTGTGGATAGCGCTAAAAAACTAATCGAAACAAATATATTAGTGATTGTAAGACACAGTGTGAATATTAAATTAATTAATAAACAAGCTGCCGGAACATCTAACCCAAAACACAGTTAGTGAGACACAGAAAAAAAACAGAACAGACGGCGCCTTAAGTCCAATTGGATGGTAAATAAAGTCAATAATGGCTTGAAATGTCCAATAATTGTGTTCTAGTCCAGTGGACAGCAGATTCCTCAGCAGCAAAAGTAAATTGCCATGCAGGGAAGACAAGAGAACAAAATCAAGTGTAACACAGTTGGTTAAAACTTAACAATATAGACATAAACAGACAACAAACAACACTGAACAACACTAAACAATAGGCTGACTAATATTAAGATTTTAATGAACACAGTAAAATCCAGCACAACCTGGTGACGAGCGGATTCGGGTTCCGGTGTTTTAAAAACGGATCCTAATACAGCAAGACCACAGGATACAGGCAATGGATATTGAATCGATCATCTGTCGGGTAGATGCTGTGAGAGCTGTGGTCCTGCAGTCACTCCTCGTGCTGATGCCGAAAAGGCGACTCGCCTTCCCACTCCACAAGACGCCTTCCGTTTTCGCCCGGAACTGCGTCACAGGGGCGGGACGGGATACCGGATCGCACTCCAAATGCCAGCTCCTTAAGATCTCAACTCCAGAAACTGCTGCAAGGCTCCGCTCCTCTTCAGTGATGCTGGTAATAAACTTCAAAGGCCCAACGCGTTTCGTGCGCATGCGCACTTCTTCAGGGGATAATGAGCACAGTTCATGACGGCTTGATATACAGACAAGCGCTCACCATTGGCTCAAAAGATGTCACTCAAACAAATTGGTGTTAGCCCTATTGGTTGTCACATTCTGTCAATTCATGTCCTGTGTTGTAAAGGCAGCCTTAACACACAAATAACTACATAAACACAACAACATATATACATAAAAACATATATCATTTCATCATGTTACTAAATATACCTATTACATCTTATTCTAACAGACTGAACTACACCCCCTAAATTAATGATGTAATCTTCATCCACAGTGATGTAGCACACTCTGCACACAAATGGCTTTGGGAATTGCAGCAGCTATTATGAATTTAAATACCCATTATATTAGAATGTTTTAAAATTTATGATGTTAAAAATTAATTAAAAACTATCGATTAATTTATCTAAAAATGTATACTCAAATTTATTTAAAAAAGGTTTAAAAAGGTTTTTTAAGAATCATTTAAGAAAAACACCTAGATCAAAATCAATGTTGAGACCGTTAGGTGAGAGTGTTTTTAATTCATAGATCCAGTAGGTTCACGCGCTACTGATTGTTTAGTAATTAACTCCTCTCCAATGTGTTTGTACGGTTTCTATGGCTTGACATTTTAAACCCATCGGATCTTATTATGATGAATTTTGAAATGATGTGAAACACTGTGTGTATCTAAACCTCTTTTATGTTATAAATGTGTTCATACACTCTTCTCTTATACATCTTCCTGTTGCCTAAATATTGTAGGCCACAGGGGCACTGTAACAAATAGATGACAAATGAAGTGTCACAATTGATATATGTTTTATAGTGTATATTTTTTACCCCTACATACATTACTGGAATACAAAGATAAAAATACATCAAATAAAAACACGAAGTTTCATTATAACCAGTTAATGAGATGGCGCCAAAAATACGCCAGATTTTTAACAAACACTGGCAATGCTCCTTGTGTGATACAACTTTATCTAAATGTCTCCGAAAAACCTAAATCATTTTTACAAAAGCACCAAATTTAAAATGCGTCTAGCACCAAGTTGCCCATTGGAAAATACAAAATTAAAAATAAACAGCAAAAGAAGGTTTTTTTAAATGCACCAAATGTATGGCCTGTTCATTTAGTAGAAGCACCGATACCTTTAAATCAAATGTTACAGAAAAAATATACACTATAAAAACATATATCAATTGTGGACACTTCATTGTCATCTATTTGTTACAGTGCCCCTGTGGCCTACAATATGTAGGCAGAACAGGAAGTGTTATAAGAGAGTGTATGAAACACATTTATAACATAAAAAGAGGTTTAGATACACACAGTGTTTCACATCATTTCAAAATTCATCATAATAAGATACCGATGGGTTTAAAATGTCAAGCCATAGAAACCGTACAAACACATTGGAGAGGAGGTAATTTACTTAAACAGATCAGTAGGCGTGAAGCCTACTGGATCTATGAATTAAAAACACTCTCACCTAACGGTCTCAACATTGTTTGATTCTAGGTGTGTTTTTCTTAAATGATTCTTAAAAGACCTTTTTAAACCTTTTTTAAATAAATTATGAGTATACTTTTTAGATAAATTAATCGATAGTTTTTAATTATTTTTAACATCATAAATTTTAAAACATTCTAATATAATGGGTATTTAAATTCATAATAGCTGTGCAATTCCCAAAGCATTGTGTGCAGGGTGTGCTACCATCAATGTGGAATAAGATTACATCATTAATTTAGGTGTGTGTAGTTCAGTCTGTTAGAATAAGATGTAATAGGTATATTTAGTAACATGATTGAAATGATATATGTTTTTATGTATATATGTTTTTGTGTTATGTAGTTTTATTGTGTTTAAGGCTGCCTTTTACACAGACATGATTGACAGAATGTGACACCAATTAGGGCTAACACCAATTTGTTTGAGTGACATCTTTTTGAGCCAATGGTGAGCGCTTTGTCTGTATATCAAGCCGTCATGAACGTGCTCATTAACCCCTGAAGAAGTGCGCATGCGCACGAAACGCGTTGGGCCTTTGAGAGTTATTTCCAGCATCACTGGAGAGGAGCGGAGCCTTGCAGCAGTTTCTGGAGTTGAGATCTTAAGGAGCTGGCATTTGGAGTGCGATCCGGTATCCCTGTCCCGCCGCTTGTGAGCAGTTCCGGGCGAAAACGGAAGGCGTCGTGTGGAGTAGGAGGCAGAGTCGCCATTTTCGGCATCAGCACGAGAGAGTGACCTGCAGGACTCACAAGCTACAAGCATCTACCGACAGATGACGATTCAATATCCATTTGCCTGTATCCTGTGTCTTGCTGTAAGTAGGATTCCGGTTTTAAAACACCGGAACCCGAATCCGCTCGTCACCAGTGTGCTGGTTTTACTGGTTCATTAAAATCATTAATTAGTCAGCCATTGTTTAGTGTTGTTCAAGTGTTGTTGTGTTTGTCTGGTATGTCTAATATGTTAAGTTTTAACCAACTGTGTTACACTATGATTTTGTTCTCTGTTTCCCTGCATGGCATATTACTTTTGCTGCTGAGGAATCTGCCTGTCACTGGACTAGAACACCAATTATTGGACATTTCAAGCCATCTATTGGACTTTATTACCATCCAATTGGACTATAAGGCGGCCGGTCTGTATCTGTTTTTAATCTGTGTCTGTAGTATTCAATAATACTGTCTGCATTTTTTATTTAATTTTTTTTTCAACTCCTATTACCATTTTAATTATTTTTTTAATGCACTGATAATCCTTGGTTGCTACAGCAACCATTTAGAAAGTCACATCCACTTCCTCTTTTGAAACAGGTTCTGACAGACAACCCTTTTCAGCTCTGCCCTTTGGCAACAAAGTATCACAAACAGTTCTGTTGCTGTTGTTCAAACAGCAGTCTATCTTATTAGTTTGAAAGCTGTAACAATAATGTGTTACACTAGTAATAAAATGTTACATGCAGTATCAGTGCCGCATTCACAGGCTGCAACACAGATCAGACGGCGGCCATTTAGATAGGACAAAGCAGGATATTGGCCAATCGATTGGCATCTGGGTAATTATTTCTCAAACCTACACACCATGCTGCATATAGTAAAAAAAAAAGATGAAACTAGGACGTTGCTTGCTTATAGTAAATAAATGTGGTATAATAAAAGCATTTATCTACTTTCAAGATAGTATCCAGGCCCATGACTAATCATTTCATAATTACTATATGGAGTTTCTCCCTACAAAAAAAAATAATAATTGCTGGAACTCCGTTCTCGGGAGATGTCCCCACACAATAGCCATGCTTGTTGGGGGTTTTTTTGTCCTGGTTTGTAAATGTTCTGTTACTGTTGAAAATAATACACATATAATACGCACAAAATAAAAATCAGACCGGTATAACTTCTGTCACGAACAATCTTTCAGAAATGTGAGAAAATAAACTTTAAAAGTTGTTGCATTTGACCAAAGCAGCTGAAATACCGGATACAATTACTCCTTTATTTCTAGGTGTCACCAGGGGAGGGCAACTCCAATCCTCAAGGGCCAAAAAAGATCAGGTTTTAAGGATATCCCTGCTTCAGCACAGGTGGCTCAGTCAAAGATTGAGCCACCTGTGCTGAAGCAGGGATATCCTCAAAACCTGACTTTTGATGGCCTTTGAGTACTGGAGTTGCCCTCCTGTACACTGTACTTGGATGCAAGGAGGTCTATGACACAAGTAATGTAGCATGGTAGATTCCCAGTCTTGTTCCCCAAGAGCTTCCAGTACTGGACACTGCAGGGCTCCATGAACCATTCCTGGCAAGCCTAGCGCTTGTGCTACAATATCCTCGGCCAAGCGTTGTAGATCCCCTCCCCCCCCCCCCCCCACCCCCCCCCCCCCCCCCCCCCCCCCCGCGTCCTGACTGTCGTTCTTCAGGTGTAATCGACGACCGAGGGAAGTTTATCTACATCACCCCGGAGGAGTTGGCTTCGGTCGCCCAGTTCGTCAGACAGAGAGGGCGGGTGTCCATCTCTGACCTGGCCCATGCAAGCAACTCCCTGATCAACCTCAACCCCGACACCAGCGCTGTGCCACTTGAAGTCTCGTGAAGATGCACAGTACAGGGAATAGGAGAAAGTTTGTTGAAATGAATGCAGAGAACAGTGATGAGTGACACATATATATATATATACTATAATTATTTATATATATATATATTATATATATAATATATATATACACATACACACATTTTTTAAATGCAGACCCTATATTGCACATGTATAACAGCATTGCAGGTTGCATCAAACAGCCTCTTTTCCAGCCAGCAAAGAGCTTAAAGCTATCTGAGTTGAGTGTTGTGTGTCTATTGCAAACATATACATTTACTTCTTTGTACTTACCATAGGAACATATTTTGTACAAATATAAAACTTTGGAGTTTTTGCCCATTTTACATTTGTCTGGAGTCAGGTCTTAAGGATATCCCTGCTCCAGCACAGGTGGGTCAATCAGCGGCTCCGTCATTGTGACTGAGCCACCTGTGCTGGAGCAGGGATCTCCTTAAGACCTGACCTGTTTGGGTTCCCTGAGGACTGGAGTTGGGAAACACTGGGCTAGAGAATCTTTGCCAATTGGCTGCCTGCAACTCCTCCTTACACTCCCTTACCCAATGATAGAGGTTACACCTAATGCCTTGCCTCACAAACGGGGCAATGGTTAAGAAGGGTTGATGTACATCATAATACATATGGAATAGGTACGTTTAAATATGTCTATTATTGTGTACCCAACTTCCACCCAATTGTTTATGGGAAAGAACATGAATACTGTTCATGATGGTATTTTACTGTTTCTATTGCTATTTTATTAAACTTCATGTTCTCTACTCTCTTGGAGCGCATAAAAATGTTGTTTTTGTGTTTATTTTTGGTTCAATCTGCTATAAAAATGTACTTCGTTTGCTTTGAGAGTATGATCAGAACACCAAGCCATGGATAACAGACAATCAAGACCAAATAGGATATGTATCCAAGACTTCCTGCTGCAAATCTGGGGGGTTGGTGGGGGGAGGCAGCTCTAGCATTTAGCAAAAGGAAAAACCTTTTGCTTCCACTAAGCTTTTTTTTCCTTGATAAATACGGGCTGAGTGTTTAAATATTTTTACATGGTTACACCGTTATATTGGGCTAAAGCCCCCTGCTACCCCCAATCCCATATCTACCTGTAATGCCATTATCTTATATACAGTATGAGATGGGCTGGCAACTTATTGGAGATGAGGAAAAAGCAGAGGTATTAAACACATTCTTTGCCTCTATTTACCAGGGAAGAATCAATTGTAATAGTAGTGCTGCAGGAGAAAGTCACAACCTCTATATTAACGGACAACTGGTTAACTGAGGAAGAAGTTCGTAGGCGGCTTGATAAAATGAAAGAAAATAAGGCACCTGGCCCCGATGGCATACTGTACTGTAGGAGTTAAGTTCAGTAATAGCCAAACCATCACATTTAATATTCAAGGACTCCATTTCCACAGGCTCAGTACCACAAGACTGGCGTAAAGCAGACATGGTGCTTATATTTAAAAAGGGAGCTCGATCACAACTGGGGAATTACAGACCTGTAAGCCTGACATCAATAGCGGGGAAGTGTTAAATAATAATATTCCACTTATTATTTCTTGTTCAGAAAGATTCAATACTTCAGAAGATGGGTTTCCAGCACACAAAGTCAATGTATTCTTACAGTATTACTTACAGATGTAAATTCAATCAATGATGACAGACATGTGCTCTGCTAGTACAGCTCAACCCCGTTATAGCGCGGTCCTCGGGGGCCACCCGATCCGACCGCGCTAGAACCGGGGTCGCGCTAATTTTTTTAAAAAATGGCCGCCGCGCGCCCGATCGGGAGGGACGGAGTAAGGAGGGAAGGAAGAGGTGGCCGGAAGCCCTACACGTCCCCCAGCAGCGGCCCTCCGTGTCCAGCCGCAACCTGCTCTTTACCTCCCACCACCGGCATCCATCCCCCTCCACCGGCATCCACTTCCTCCCCCCCCCCCCCCCCCCGAGGCCCCCACACCTACCGGCTCTCCGCGGCATAATCAGTTTTGGGCCTAGCCCACGCGGCCCTCCAAGTCCCAGCCTGCTCCTCACTCACCCCCCCTACTGGCATCCACACCACCCCCTCCTCCCGACACCCCCCCCCCTCCTCCTGATGCCAGCTCCGATCTCAGCAGCCGACACCAAAGGTAGGGAGGGGGAGTGGGAGGTGTGGTGTGAGTGTGGTGTGCTGTGCAGTGTAGTGTGCTGTGAGTGCTGAGTGTGCTGTGAGCAGTGTGCAGTGAGTGCTGGTAGTGTGTGCTGGGAGTGTGCAGTGTGCAGTGAGTGCTGGGAGTGTGCTGTGAGCAGTGTGCAGTGTGTGCAGTGAGAGTGTGTGCAGTGTGCTGGGAGTGTGGAGTCTGCAGTGTGCAGTTTTTTTTTTAAACGGGAGCCACGTGAAAACCGCGTTATAACGGGTCACGCTATATCGGGGTTAAGCTGTAATTATAGAACACAGGAACCCTTGTCTCTCACATGCTGCTACTTAGGCCTCGGCCATGTTCCCTGCTTGCTGGAGGAAGCGCGCTCCCGCTCAGCACTGAGCCCCTACAGCCGCAATTAGAGCGGCTTTAGTAGGGGCTCACCTATGCTTCTGCAAGCGCGCGGAAGTGTAGGTCTTAGGGGAATTTAAAATTCCCCCGCTTGCCGGCGCGACAGGCCGGTCACGTGAGCGGTTCGCCCAATGAGGGCAAACCAGCTCCGTGACGTCACTGGCCCGCCCCCGGCCAGAGACCTGCCCGCCCCCTGAAAGCGCGTGCGGTAAGCAACCGCAAGGCCAGGGAAAGCACCCGCTTTCCCTGAGCCTCAGCACGCCAGCAGGGAGCCTGGCCGAGGCCTAAGATGGTATATGCAATGTGTGTCCTTGAAGGGGATCCAGGGAGAAAGAAAATAGAAACGCAACTTGTAGTTATAGATCACTAACTCCGCCCCCTTTCTCTACTCGTGGCTTTCTTTGGACAAAGAACTTCTAAACTTCTTCAGGCTCAGATTTCCTACCAGGCCTGTACTCAAGCCAGCCGCGAACATCTGCTATGCATCAGACCTCACTTAGGATTCAGTTCCCTGTGTTACATATGAATTCAAAATCCTACAACATATCCTCATGCAATTGTCTTGATATAAGTTCTCATTCATACATTTTAATGTAATAAATGGATTTATACTGTAACAGGAAGCTACTTGAAGATTTGGTACAGGATAATATTCAGGAATATCTCATGGAAAACCAAATTATTGGTAATAGTCAGCATGGATTTATGAAGGATAGGTCATGCAAAAATAACTTTATTAGTTTCTTTGAGGAGGTAAGTAGGAATTTAGACCAGGGTAATGCAGATGATGTGGTCAACTTAGATTTTTGATACGGTTCCACACGAGGTTAGTGTACAAAATAAAGCAGCTTGGACTCAGTAAACATATTTACACCTGGATTGACTTTTCTCGACTCCATCAAGGAACTTCAGTACTTAATTTCATTTATTTATTTTTTTCATAAAAAACTTCCAACGATGACAACCACACAAACAATATATGCAAAACAGGGACGGTTGGGTGGGTTTTGCTGGCAGGACGCAGACGGACCATGCACCCTGCCAGCTGCCCTAAAATAATCTCCCCTACCCCACCCCTTGATGCCGTCACCCGAATGCGGGGGTCGGGGTGGGAGAGAGGCCCGGGAGCAAAAAGAGGTAAGAGGGTAGCCTGGCCCCCCATCATGGTGCCCCTTCACATAGGGGTCAATGCAGCTAAATTGTGTAAGGTAGTAGAATCAGAGCAGGATGTAATTTCTCGCCAGAAGGACTTGGAGAGACTGGCAACTTGGGCAGGTAAATAGAAGGTGAGGTTTAATACAGATACATTATGCATTTGGGAAACAAGAATAAACAGGTGACTTACAAATTAAATGTGGATAAATTAAGGGATTCATTGATGGAGAAGGATTTAGGAGTGCTTGTAGGCAGCAGGTTTAGCAATAGTGCCCAAAGTCAGGCAGTAGCTGCAAAGGCAAACAAGATCTTATCTTACATAAAACGGGCAATGGATGGAAAGGAAGTAAACATAATTATGCCCCTTTATAAAAAAATACATTATGGAACTAGAGAGTGCAGAAAAAAGCCACCAAATTAATAAAGGGGATGGATAATCTGATTTATGAGGAGAGGCTACGTAAATTAATTTGTTTACATTAGAAAAGAGGCGTACAAATATATTCGGGGACAATACAAGGAGCTTTCAAAATAACTATCCCAAGGGCAGTACAAAGGACTCGGGCCATCCCTTAAGGTTGGAGGAAAGGACATTTCACCAGCAACAAAGGAAAGGGTTCTTTACAGTAAGGGCAGTTAAAATGTGGAATTCATTAGCCATGGAAACTGTGACAGATACAATAGATATCTTCAAAAAAAGGTTGGACTTTTTTTTAGAACGGAAGATACACAGCGATATAACAAATAAGTAAACATGGGAAGGATGTTGATCCAGGGAGAAATCCGATTACCATTATTTGGAGTCGGGAAGGAATTTATTTTCCCCCTTATAAGAAATATAGGATAAAGTATCTGTTGTCTAAATTTAGCATAGGTTAAACTTGATGGGTGTATGTCTTTCTTCAACCTCCTGCACTATGTAACCTGTATATCCTGCTTTTATTTGTGAAATTACTCTGTTTTGCCACCCATTGCATTAATGAAAAGTAGGGAAAAAATAATAATTCCGTTTTCAATAAGGAAATGTGTCTGAAACCAAGCATGTAGACTCTTCCAGTCAGAATTTCATCACTATTCCTAATATTTACTATATGGCGTTTCCATTTTAATGAAAGGCAAAAAAAAAAAGCTACAGAGCTCTGCAAGTGACCCCATAACTAGTCCTGTTCAGACTTTGCTCCTTTCATCCCTACCTGCTTTCTTCATTCTCCTCTTACCTCTCTGTGCGCTACACACCTGTAACCAACCAGTGACCACTCTGCATAGGTCATATGAAAAACATAGGAACTTCTGCACACTGTTCTAGAAATAACATCAGGGTCCAAACAGAAGCAAGACATATAGGTTCAATGCAATGTGCCAATGATGGTCCCTCCGGGTACATGCTTATTGATACTGTTGGTGGGTTACCTTATTTTTATCACACACTGTGCTGGCTTTTCACTGTAGACTTTTCTGTTGCCTCTGAGCTATTTTTTTAAACTCAGAAGACACTGGTGTTGGCCACCCCAGACCTAGGTAAACCTTGAGGAAACTTGCTCCACGTGAAGTTGTATGGTTTGCGAAAGCTTGAAAAGAACGAGAATCAGGTGGAGCAGCGGCGTTAACCTTTTTGAGAACTGGACTGTGCTGTGTGAACCTCAAGCCCATTTATCTTCTATACAAGAACTACTATTACAGTGAGGGCACTCACAGAGAACTACCGGCTTTCTATACCATATAAAACTTCTAACATTGCAGTATGACCTTGTTTGTTTTATTATTGCGTGAAAAATATGGCAACATACAGCACTGTAGCTATTTAAAATAGTTAATTGCAAATGACAGAATAGATGTAAAGTGTTTTTTTTTTAATTTTATGATGGTATGATAAGCAAAGAGTGAATAATGTATGTATGTCTTTATTTATATAGCGCCATTAATGTACATAGCGCTGCACAGCAGTAATACACGTGACAATCATATAAATAACACATAAAGGGGAGAAGTGGTTCAGACATAAAAGTAACATTTAGGAAAAGGAGTCCCTGGTCTGAAGAGCTTACAATCTAATTGGTAAGTAGGCAGATCGTACAGAGACAGTAGGAGGGCGTTCTGGTAAGTGCGTCTGCAAGGGGCCAAAGTTAATGAATGTGGTGTTAATTATCAGCCATGGGGCTACTCATCTGCTTCCGTGTGTATTGAGGTGGGTCTTAAGTGTGGATAGAGAGGGTGCTAGTCGGGTACTGAGGGGAAGGGCATTCCAGAGGTGTGGGGCAGTCAGTGAGATGGGTGTAAGGCGGGAGAGGGCTTTAGATACAAAAGGGGAAGAGAGAAGACATCCTTGAGCAGAACGCAAGAGTCGGGATGGTGTATAACAAGAAATTAGGGCTGAGATGTACGGAGGAGCAGAAGAGTGTAAAGCTTTAAAAGGGAGGAGAATTGAGTGTATCATATGGGATTTAATAGGAAGCCAGGAGAGGATTTCAGCAGGGGAGACGCAGAGACAGATTTCGGAAAGAATAGAGTGATTCTGGCAGCAGCATTTAGGATAGATTGTATGGGAGACGGGTGAGAGGCAGGAAGGCCAGACAGCAGGTTACAATCGAGACGGGAGAGAATAAGGGTCGGTGTCAGAGATTTTGCAGTCGAGAAACAGGGAAGGGCGAATGTTGGTAATATTGCTGAGGAAGAACAACAGTTTTTTGCTACCTTTTGAATGTGAGAAGAGAAAGAGAGGAGTCGTGTGTGACCCCTAGACAGTGTGCTTGGGCTACTGGGTGAATAATAGTACTTCCAACAGTAATGTGGAAAGAGGTGGTAGGGTCAGGTTTGGGAGGAAGTATGAGGAGCTCTGTTTTTGCCATGTTACAGTAAGTTTAAGTCGGCAGAGAGCCATGCAGGATGATATAGAAGAGAGACATACAGTACAGAAACTTTAGTCTGTACAGCAGGTGTGTCATCAGCATACAGGTGATATTTGAACACAAGAGATGAGATTAGGTCACCTAGAGAGAGTGTGTACAGTAAAGAGAAGAGGTCCCAAGACAGAATAAGTCACCTTTTAAAGGTGCATGAAACTCACACCATGCTGTGAGTCACTTCTATAATTTCCACCCACATCATAATCGCACAGTCTTTTTTTGGTTACTCACTTGGTCTGTACTAAATTAAGATTTTAACAATATCTCTCTAAAGCGGCAATTTTTGCCGCTTGTCTATTTTTTTGGTCATTGTTTTCTTTTATTTGACAAATGACTGCTAAGAAATACAGATGTGTGATTCTCCCCCACGATGCGTCATAAAAATTCCCTCTAATCTTTTTAAGTAACAACCCCTCCTCCCACCCTCCAAAAATCAAGTTGGTCCCCTCCATCCCCCCAAGTATGAGAACCAAAACAAAATTTGCCCTTTTTGCAAAAAAAAATTGCCAAGCATTAAAAGTCAATGTGCATCGCAATGTCTCTTAAAATACATCAGGAGCGGCCAACTCCAGTCCTCAAGAGCTACCAACAGGCCAGGTATTCGGGATATCCCTGCTTCAGCACAAGTGGTTTAGAAATTCATACATTTTGACTGAGCCACCTGTGCTCAAGTAGGGATATCCTTAAAACCTGACCTGTTAGTGACCCTTGAGGGCTGGAGTTGGCCGCCCCTGAAATATATTGACTTCTCTTCATTTCTGTCTCTTAACCTTGGCTTTTGTGTGTGTATATATATATATATATATATATATATATATATATAAAGAATATCACTTGTGAGCACATTCACAGGTCTGCAACCCTGCCTTTCAACCATTATCACCTAGCATACAGTGCTCCCACTGCAGCAAGGGATTCTGGGAAATGACATGCAAATGAGCACACAATGTGTCACCTTTTGCCTGGAATATCCATTCACATGGAGCCCATTTAAGCAAATGCAGTGCCGTTCACACATATATGGCTATATGCTATGCTATATAACCGAGAGGCAGTAGAAGTGCAATCTTTCAGCTTCAATTCAAGGGGTTGAACAAAAATATCGTATGAAACGTTTAGGAATTGCAACCATTTTCATACACACAATTATAAATAAAATGTTCATTTTTAATACTTTGTCGAGAATCCTTTGCAGGCAATGACTGCTTGAAATCTGGAACGCATGGACATCACCAAACGCTGGGTTTCCTCCTTTGTGATGCTTTGCCAGGCCTTTACTACAGCTGTCTTCAGTTGTTGTTTGTTCGTGGGTCTTTCTGCCTTAAGTTTTGTCTTCAGCAAGTGAAATGCATGCTCGATCGGGTTGAGATCAGGTGATTGACTCGGCCATTGCAGAATATTCAACTTCTTTGCCTTAAAAAAAACCTCCTGGGTTACTTTCGCAGTATGTTTTGGGTCATTGTCCATCTATAAAGTGAAGCGCCGTCCAATCAACTTCGCTGAATTTGGCTGAATTTGAGCAGAGAATAAATCCCTATACACTTCAGAATTCATCCAGCTGCTTCTATCTTCTGTCACATCATCAAACACTAGTGACCCAGTGCCATTGTAAGCCATGCATTCCCATGCCATCACACTGCCTCCATGTTTTACAGATGATGTGGTATGCTTCGGATCATGAGCCGTTCCAAGCCTTCTCCATACTTTTTTCTTCCCATCATTCTGGTACAGGTTGATCTTAGTTTCATCTGTCCAAAGAATGCTGTTCCAGAACTGGGCTGGCTTTTTTAGATATTGTTTGGCAAAGTCTAATCTGGCCTTTCTATTCTTGAGGCTTATGAATGATTTGCACCTTGTGGTGAACCCTCTGTATTTGCTCTCGTGAAGTCTTCTCTTTATGGTAGACTTGGATAATGATATGCCTACCTCCTGGAGAGTGTTCTTCACTTTGCTGGATGTTGTGAAGGGGTTTTTCTTTATCATGGACAGGATCCTACGATCATCCACCACTGTTGTCTTCCGTGGACGTCCAGGCCTTTTTGTGTTGCAGAGCTCACCAGTGCGTTCTTTTTTTCTCAGAATGTACCAAACTGTTGATTTGGCCACTGCTAATGTTCCTGCTATCTCTCTGGTGGATTTTCTTTATTTTTTGCAGCCTAAGGATGCCCTGTTTCACTTGCATTGAGAGCTCCTTTGACCGCATGTTGTGGGTTCACAGCAACAGCTTCCAAATGCGAATGCCACACCTGGAATCAACTCCAGACTTTTTACCTGCTTAATTGATGATGAAATAACGAAGGAATAGCCCACACCTGTCCATGAAACAGCTTTTGAGTCAATTGTCCAATTACTTTTAGTCCCTTGAAAAAGATGGGGCTACATATTAAAGAGATGTAATTCCTAAACCCTTCCTCCAATTTGGATGTGAATACCCTCAAATTAAAGCTGATAGACTGCACTTTAAGCCCATATTCTTTATTTAACTGTAACTTGAATTTGAATAACTAAAGTATAACTACTAAGTACACAAAAAAATATATTTTGTATTTTTTCTTCCTCTGACACTCACTCTGATTCTCTCTCTGACAATCACTCTGATTCTCTCTCTGACTCTCACTTGGATTCTCTTTGATTCTCACTCGGAGTCTCTCTCCGATTCTCTCACTGACACTCTTACAGTCATGTTATCTCTCTACTATCACCTTTCTGCTTCTGCTCTTACACCAAACCCATGACCCTTCATATCAGAGGTGCTCAGACTTTAGGTATCTAGGATTTACTTTTGCCGCCTAATCCTACGGTGATCTACCACCACTGAAATTGATAACAGCAAAATTCTTAGTCCCCCCACCCTCTTTCTCTCTCTCTGCCCCTCTTTATTTCTCTTAGTCCACTCTCTAACTCCCCCCTTTCTTACCGCCTCTCTCATATTCCCCTCTCCTCCTTTCTCAATCTTTCTCCCCTCTCCCTCACTCCCCCACTCCTCCCTTTCTATCTTACTTCCTGTCTTGTACTCCCCCCTTCTCTCTTAGGCTGCGGCCCCGCTGGCGCTTACCGCGCTCATGCTTGAGAGCGCTGATGTCACCAGCTCTCCAAGCATGAGCGCCGGGTGTCCTGTCTATTTTGTAAGTGCACGTGTGGGGGCTTGTTGAGCGCGCTTGAAAGTCTCTTTTTTTGGCCTCCCCAAGCGCCAAGCTTGGGTGTGCGTGCCTGTCATGGTAACTTATGACAAGATATAATGAACACCAAATATCTGAGTTGAACTGAACGAGGCTTAGATATAATAAAATATAATTTATTCCTTAAAAAAGGTGAACACAGCAATATAGTACAATTAACAGACAAGAAGGTAACACTTACTTAGGGTTGGGGGATGGAGAAGTATCAGCTAGCAATTCTCCAGCAATCCGGTGACATTCCAGATGGAATCAGAAGCACAACTCCTAAAAACTGTAGGGTTGACACAGTTTATATACCTGTGTAACCCTATTCTTAACATTAAATACAGACTATTGGTGAACAATTAACTGTATCCAATCCCTAACGTGGAGACACAGTTTAAACCATGCCCCCCAGCTAGTTAGCCCATGTGTACTGGGACTCTGAGGATCTTATTTCTGTAGCCCCATAATTAAATCAGGGGCGACGACCCGTCTACCAAATTAAGTATCTGGCAGGAGCTTCATTGTTTGTAGGTGTAGACATAACACTTACAAACCACTCCAGTTTGATTTTCCTCCGCCCTCAGGTAACAATTAGAGTCTGTTGGTCAGGACTTGGTTCCTAGTGTTTGGGTAAATAATCAGGGCAGTTAACTTTTGATCACAGGACTTATGACATGACAAGGTGTAAGCCACATTCCTGGACCGCAGTCCAGTTAACCCCTTGCCTCCCTGGTGAGGTCAGGGGGTGGCCATATGGGGTCCCCTGTAATACCGGGCCAACCCCCTCTCCCTCTACACCTCCCCTTCTTAATGGGTGACCTGTGGCCCACTGGCCCTAACGGGGAGTGGGGCACTGCTGGCACCATTAATGAACTCAGTCTCAGAGTGATAGTCCTGACGTGAAAGTCCATCAGCATTGCTGTTTTCACTACCCTTTTTGTGCTGAATGGTAAATTCAAACTCTTGCAAGGCCAAGCTCCACCTTAGCAACTTGGCATTCTCCCCTGATGCCCTCTGCAGCCAACTCAGGGGGTTGTGGTCTGTGAGGACCGTGAAAGCCCTTCCATACACATTGGGCTGGAGTTTTTTGAGTGCCCACACAATGGCCAAGCACTCTTTCTCAATGGTGGCATAGGCCACCTCTCTAGGGAGTAGTTTTCGGCTGAGGTACACCACAGGGTGCTCTCTACCGTCGTCCCCCACTTGGCTCAACACAGCCCCAATGCCATAGTCCGAGACATCAGTCTGTATAAGGAAATGTTTGGTATAGTCCGGGGCAGCCAGTATGGGGGCCCCAGCAAGCGCAGTTTTCAGTGCCTGGAAAGCAGTTTCACAGGCAGGAGTCCAGGTGATAAGCACAGGCAGTTGCTTCTTAGTCAAATCAGTCCGGGGTTTGGCCATGGCGCTGTACTGTGGGACAAACTTCCTATAGTATCCTGCGGTGCCCAAAAATGCCATGACCTGTTTCTTGGTTTTTGGAACAGGCCACTGAACTATGGCTTCTACCTTGGCTGGCTCTGGTTTGAGGTGCCCTCCACCCACCCTGTGCCCTAAGTACAGGACCTCTGCCATCCCTACCATACACTTAGTGGGTTTCAAGGTAAGCCCGGCCTCCCTGATCCTATCTAGCACCGCAGCTACATGTCCTAAATGGGAGTCCCAGGAATTACTAAAGACAGCAATGTAATCTAAGTAAGCACTGGCATAGCTCTGCATCCCTTCCAGTAACCTATTGACCAGGCGTTGGAAGGTAGCCGGGGCATTCTTCATCCCAAATGGCATCACCAAAAACTTATAGAGGCCACTTGGAGTGATGAATGCTGACTTCTCCCTAGCCTCCAGGGTCAGTGGGATTTGCCAATAGCCTTTGCTCAAATCCATAGTGGTCAGATACTTTGCTCCCGCGAGTTCATCTAGTAACTCATCCATGCGGGGCATGGGATAGGCATCTGACAATGTCCCAGCGTTGAGCAAGCGATAGTCCACACAAAACCGGGTGGTCTTGTCGTTGTTAGGGACTATAACTACTGGGCTTGCCCAAGGACTCTGGGACGGAGTAATTACCCCTAGGGTCAGCATCTCCTCTATCTCCCTTTCCATACTGGTCTTGACCTCTGCTGACACTCTATAAGCGTGCTTATGCAGAGGCTGCAGATCCCCTGTGTGCACTGGGTGTTTTGTGAGATGTGTGGTCCCTGGCATGTCAGTGAAGAGGGCCCTAAACTTAGCTAGCAGTTCCCTGGCTTCTATGTGCTGTCTAGCACTCAACTGTACCCCTATCTCTACCTGCTCCACAGTGTTTCCCTGCCTAGCCTCCCCTTGGAGATCAGGCAGAGCATTGCTCGCCGGATCCTCCAGCAGTGGGCTACAAATGGCCATCACTGCTCCAAAACTCGGTGCTCTGTATTCTTTCAGCATATTGACGTGATATGTCTTATGCCTCTCAGGCTCTACCTGTACAACGTACAGGTACTCATTCACCTTTCGGATAACCGGGTACGGTCCCGACCAGGCAGCCATCAACTTGTTCTCCCGAGTGGGTTTGAGAACAAGCACCTGCTGTCCTGGGATGAATTCTCTGCTACGGGCATTCCGGTCATACCATTGCTTTTGCCTGGTCTGAGCGGCCCTGAGGTGGTCCTGGGCCACCCCCATGAGCATCTCTAACCGGTCTCGGATATCTACTACATACTGGATCACTGAAGCATCAGTAGCAGTAGCCTCCCCTTCCCATCCCTCACATAATAGGTCCAGAGGTCCACGTACCCTGCGGCCATATAGTAGCTCGAAGGGGGAGAAGCCTGTAGATTCTTGCGGTACCTCTTGGTATGCAAACAGTAAGTGCTGCAGGTGAATCTCCCAGTCTTTCCCCTCCGCCTCTATTAAGGTCCGAAGCATCTGCTTCAGGGTACCATTAAACCTCTCACATAATCCGTTTGTTTGGGGATGGTAAGGGGTAGTGCGCCGGTGCTGTACACCGCATGCATCCCAGAGACAATGTAACAGTTCACTCATGAACTGCGACCCCTGATCGGTTAGGATCTCACTAGGGAAACCTACCCTAGAAAAAATGTTCAGCAAAGCTGTTGCCACTGTCTTAGCATCTATGTTGCCAAGCGCTACCGCCTCAGGGTACCGGGTGGCAAAATCCACCACTGTGAGGATGTAGCGCTTCCCTGACCTGCTAGGAATCATAAGGGATCCTACAAGGTCCATCGCTACTTTCTGGAAGGGTTCCCCTATTATCGGTAGGGGTTTCAGGGGTGCCTTCACATGGTCGCCCGCCTTACCCACTCGCTGGCAGGCATCACAAGAGCGGCAGAAATTGCCCACATCTTGAGATGCCCCCGGCCAGTAGTAACGCTGTAATAACCGGGCTCGCGTTCTGTTGACCCCCTGATGTCCCGCTAACGGAATAGAGTGAGCTACCCGTAACAGTTGCTGTCGGTACCCCTGGGGCACTACTAGCTGTCGCTTACCGGTCAATCCCTCCTCATCCCTGGGTTCCTTCTTCTCTATACAGGAGTCCCTTATACAATAGCGTGCTCAGTGCCTTCCCTGCTGAGATTCGGATGCCCGAAGTCTCACGCCGGCAAGGGTAGGGTCTGTCTTCACTGCCCTCCCTAACTGGGCCCTAATTCTGGCCACCCCCAGTCATGTCATTGTCCGGAGAATGGGGAAGGGTGAGGGGAAACAGTAAGTCAGTCTGTGGTTGCAACTGATCCTGGCTTACCTCCCCGGGCTCCTCTGTGCCCTCCGCTAACGTTGGTCCCAAAGGCTGGGGGACTGGCGCCGCTGCCATTGCCGCTGTCTGGCTCCGGGTAACCGCCGCCACTGCATCGGGTTTGGGCACTCGGTCATAGGTGCAGGTCATCGGACCCAGGTCGTTGCCAAGAAGAACATCGGCATCCAAACCGGGTAAAACCCCCACCTCCCGCACACCCTGGCCCTCCCCCAATCCAAAAAGATCCTGGCCACTTGCAAGAAACTTGGCTCTCCGTCGGCCACACTGATCTGTATCCCAGGGCCTGGGAGTAATTCCTCTGGCCGGACCATATCAGGTCGGACCAGGGTCACTGCAGCTCCTGAATCCAGCAAGCCGACTGCTTGCCGGTCACCGACTGTGACTGGGGTGAGATGTCTGCTCTGGCCGTCAGTCTGCTGCAGGTCCGCGCTGAGATGTCCTCCGCTCCTGCTGTAGGCACCAATGAAACCGGGACAGGCGATGCATGGGACGTCTTGCTGGGAGCTGGTTCCATGACCGGTCCGGAGTCTTTGGTGGAAGCCACCCGCACGCGTGCTACCGGCTTCGCAGCTGGGGTGCGTTGCCCCTGATGGGATCCGCCGGAACGCAGGGGTTCCGGGCAATCTGGTCTGATGTGACCAGGGCGGTTGCAGTTGTAGCACCGGCGCTCGTGCCGGAGCTCCCCCGCCTTTGGTGGACTGCTGCCCGCAGGCGGCCTCTGAGTCCATTGGGGGGTATTGGAAGACTTTTTGGCCGGTGCCACCGCCGCCTTGGCTACTGCTTTGGTGGTCATCAGGGCTCGGCTGGCCACATAGTCGTCTGCAAGCCTCGCCGCCTCCTGGTAAGTCTTGGGCTTCTTGTCATACACCCAAGCCCTCACCGCCGGCGGGCACTGCTGCATGAGCTGCTCCTGATAGATGAGGTCCAGCAGGCGTTGGTAAGTCCGTGCCTCATAGCCCTCCACCCAGCGTATGCCGTACAAAGCCATGCGGGTCACGTAGGTAACATAGGACTCCTGGGGCTGCCTCTCTTCCTGCCGGAATTTTCCCCCGGTAGGCTTCAGGGGTAAAACCGTACTGAAACAATAACAGTTCTTTCAGGTGGTCATAGTCATCAGCATACTCATCTGGAAGCGCCATCATCGTCTGCTTAGCCAAGCCGGACAGTAAGGGGTCCAAACGTGCAACCCTATGCTGGGGAAGCACTTTGTACCGCCCACACTGTGTCTCAAAGTTCTTTAAAAAACTGTCGATCTGATCAGTACCTTCCACGAACTTGGTGAGACTGTGCTGATCCAGTTTAAGTTCATCGTTGTTGGGTTGGACAGGGGGGCAATAAGCGGGTCTGTTCACTGCCATAGTGATAATCTGCAGCCGCTCCTCCGGTGTCCCTCTGTCTCCCCACGCAGTAATCAGTGCCAACATTTCAGGGGTGAACGGACTGGTAGCCGCAGCAACCAGTACCCCTCCTATTGCACTGCTCCCGGGAGGTGCACTCGTTCCCTCCCCGAGATTCCGCCGCCCCGGCACTGGGTTCCTTCCCAATCTCCGGGTGGCTGTAAAAGGGCAAGCTGGGCTTCATAGTCACCCATTGCGTCAACCATGTCTGCGACCTCCTGGTTCTCATAGGGCAGTCCATATTCACGGCACTTGTCTTTCAGCTGAGCTCGGGTCCTCATGTTGGATGAGCCTTCAGCCTCGCTCATGGTTCACGGTCGCAGCAGTGAGGTGGTGTTACAACTTGTGTTAACTGTTGCACTACTGTGTGTTCAATATCTTTAGTCCCAGGAACTCGCAATTCCCTTCGAGTTCCCACTATATTACAAGGTCCCGCCGTACACTGTAATACAGGTTCAGTTCAATCCCGCCGCTGCCACCAGTTAATTATAGAGCTTGTCACGGTAACTTATGACAAGATATAATGAACACCAAATATCTGGGTTGAACTGAATGAGGCTTAGATATAATAAAATATAATTTATTCCTTAAAAAAGGTGAACACAGCAATATAGTACAATTAACAGGCAAGAAGGTAACACTTACTTAGGGTTGGGGGATGGAGAAGTATCAGCTAGCAATTCTCCAGCAATCCAGTGACATTCCAGGTGGAATCAGAAGCACAACTCCCAAAAACTGTAGGGTTGACACAGTATATATACCTGTGTAACCCTATTCTTAACATTGAATACAGACTATTGGTGAACAATTATCTGTATCCAATCCCTAACGTGGAGACACAGTTTAAACCATGCCCCCCAGCTAGTTAGCCCATGTGTACTGGGACTCTGAGGATCTTATTTCTGTAGCCCCATAATTAAATCAGGGGCGACGACCCGTCTACCAAATGAAGTATCTGGCAGGAGCTTCATTGTTTGTAGGTGTAGACATAACACTTACAAACCACTCCAGTTTGATGTTCCTCCGCCCTCAGGTAACAATTAGAGTCTGTTGGTCAGGACTTGGTTCCTAGTGTTTGGGTAAATAATCAGGGCAGTTAACTTTTGATCACAGGACTTATGACATGACAAGGTGTAAGCCACATTCCTGGACCGCAGTCCAGTTAACCCCTTGCCTCCCTGGTGAGGTCAGGGGGTGGCCATATGGGGTCCCCTTTAATACCGGGCCAACCCCCTCTCCCTCTACAGTGCCCGCGCACCGTGTGAGTGGGGACAATTTAAATTTCATGAACTAAACTCTGCAAGCGCCGCGCTCTCAGCGCTAGCGTGGATGCAGCCTTAGTCCCGTCTCTCGCTCTTACTCCCATCTGTCACTTCCCCTCTCTTAGTCCCCGCTCGCTCGTACTCCCCGTTACCCCTTATCTACCCTCTGTTACTTCCCCACTCCCTCTTACGCCTCTTTCACTTTGCGCTCTTACTCCCCTTTTTTACCCCCCCCTCTCTTTCACTCTTACCCCCCCCCCTTACTCCCCCTTTTATGGGATGGGAGCAGGGGTCTCCGGATCTGAAACACGCTGTTTTCAGCTCCAGCGACCGACAGTTTCCGATATACTTAGCGGTCCAGGCACCTGCATTTCAGTCCCCTCCAGGGGAAACAAAATGGCGGTTTAAATTTCCAGCATCACAGGGGACAATAGGAAGACGCAACGTTCCTATTGGAGGGCTATTAAAACCCCAGCGTGAAACCAGGAAGTAATACAGGTACATTCACCAGTAAGTATCTGGGAAAACAGTGTAAGTATCTCAGGAGGGAGGTGCGGAGATAAAAACTGCGGCATTTTCAATGTTATGTGGAAAACATACAGGTTTTTTTTTAAGTGAAACTTCTTTAGTGGCACAGTCAATTTTGATGGGACAAAACTGGAGACATGGAGACGAAAATGTGAAACAGAAATGACGTCACGCCGCCGCTCCTCCCACACTCGCCCGCTATAAATATCGCCGCACACGCCGCTCCTAACGGCCGCCGTTCCCCCCACACACACCGCTGACATGCCGCGGGAAGCGGGGGGTTTGAGCGCGCCGCTTCCCACGCATCACTGCCAGAGGGGGGGGGGAGGAAGAGCGCTGAGCGCCCCATGCGAGTTACCGTGCCCTTCTGTACGCCCCTCGTGGCCCCGTACCCCCCTCATGGCCCCGTACCTCCGCCGGGGAGCTGGCTGCAGCAGGACACAGTCGTGTCCGCAGCTCTGCCGGGGGTAGAGAATGGGGGCTGCTCCGGTCGTGTACCTCCGGGGGGGGGGGGGGGGG